>OZ024915.1:67546998-67604965 GCA_964017125.1 Flabesymbios commensalis
CTTTTATTTACAAAAATGTTTTGATGCGGTGGGAAACAGATATCTTACCCCGCATAGGTGTTATCTTATATCCACATGGTAAGATGTGAATTTACAAAGCCTACTATGGCAGAGCTAAATTTCAAGTATAGCTATGATTAGATTATTATTATTATTATTATTATTATCATTATTATTATTATTATTATCATTATTATTATTATTATTATTATTATTATTATTATTATTATTATTATTATTATTATTATTATTATTATTATTATTATTATTATTATTATTATTATTATTATTATTATTATTATTATTATTATTATTATTATTATTATTATTATTATTATTATTATTATTATTATTATTATTATTATTATTATTATTATTATTATTATTATTATATTATTATTATTATTATTATTATTATTATTATTATTATTATTATTATTATTATTATTATTATTATTATTATTATTATTATTATTATTATTATTATTATTATTATTATTATTATTATTATTATTATTATTATTATTATTATTATTTTTATTATTATTATTATTATTATTATTATTATTATTATTATTATTATTATTATTATTATTATTGTTATTATTATTATTATTATTATTATTATTATTATTATTATTATTATTATTATTATTATTATTATTATTATTATTATTATTATTTGTATATATATATAAAATTTGTACAACAATAATACAATTTTAGAACAGGGCACATAATATTAATTCAGATTCTGATATCACAAGTCAATTCCCGCACAGACATAGTAAAATATTTCTAGTAGTCGTAGACCCATTACTTAGGCATTCATTTGAAGAGGAAAAACCTAGCTAAGAGCTAAGAGGTTAAGCACAAAGAAACAATTAAAGCATGTGATTTGAACCGCGCGGCAATTTCATATTACGACATTCTTGAAACCCAAAGCGTGTCAGAGAACGTCAATTAGTGGCGAGCAAACGTTGGATAATTGTTGTCACGACCGGGAGCTGTGGGCTCCAGACTGAGCCGATTATCTTCACCACGTCCAAGTCGTGATCCAGATTCTTCTGTTTTTCTCACCCCGCCCTGTGTTGTTTCAATGCTGGGCCAACGTCGAAAACGTTGTCCTAGCATTGAAACAACACTGGGCCAGTGCCTCAAGATCCGTGGACAAGCTGTATCCAATACGCCAACAAAGGAGTCACATGTGACAAGATGGCACGAGGTCGTGAAGGTGGTACGAGACGACAAAAGGACGAAATCATGGCCACATGTGATCATGTGCTCGCCGCCTCGCCACATTAAACTAACCGTCACTCAAACGTCGTCCGTACCACTCCTCTTTTCAAGACCCGTTCATACCTATATGCCATTGCAGCTCGTGTTTTTTATCTGGTTTGATCTAAGTTTAGAAATGAATGAATGAATGAATGAATGAATGAATGAATGAATGAATGAATAAATGAATGAGTGAGTGAGTGAGTGAGTGAGTGAGTGAGTGAGTGAGTGAGTGAGTGAGTGAGTGAGTGAGTGAGTGAGTGAGTGTGAGTGAGTGAGTGAGTGAGTGAGTGAGTGAGTGAGTGAGTGAGTGAGTGAGTGAGTGAGTGAGTGAGTGAGTGAGTGAGTGAGTGAGTGAGTGAGTGAGTGAGTGAGTGAGTGAGTGAGTGAGTGAGTGAGTGAGTGAGTGAGTGAGTGAGTGAGTGAGTGAGTGAGTGAGTGAGTGAGTGAGTGAGTGAGTGAGTGAGTGAGTGAGTGAGTGAGTGAGTGAGTGAGTGAGTGAGTGAGTGAGTGAGTGAGTGAGTGAGTGAGTGAGTGAGTGAGTGAGTGAGTGAGTGAGTGAGTGAGTGAGTGAGTGAGTGAGTGAGTGAGTGAATAAATGAATAAGTCATTGAATGAATGTATACAATTGCTAATATAACTGAATGAATGAATGAATGAATGAATGAATGAATGAATGAATGAATGAATGAATGAATGAATGAATGAATGAATGAATGAATGAAATTGCTAATATGAATGAATGAATAAATGAATGAATGAATGAATGAATGAATGAATGAATGAATGAATAAAATTGCTTATATGAATGAATGAATGAATGAATGAATGAATGAATGAATGAATGAATGAATGAATGAATGAATGAATGAATGAATGAATGAATGAATGAATGAATGAATGAATGAGAGGGAGTTCAGATCAACACTGCCTGCCTATCACTCCGGATCTCACGGGTTGGTCCCTAACTCTACCAAGCGGTAGCGTGCTCGGCCGCAGACCTCCAGGGCTCGAACTTAGAATCCCGTGTCCAGAGGGCAGTGGCATCTGTCTCATCATCCTCACATTCTCTTTGCCCAGTTTAGCCTGTATTTAGCTCCATGCATTCACATTTGTTGTGCATAATACTGTTGAATAATGGATTTGGGAGCTCGCCAACCTTGGAGTAAAATAATGGGGCAATGTGAGTGGGACAGAGATATATTCATACAAGGCAAAACAAGGAGCTGATCCGTGTTAACCTTTTCACCGCTATACACAGCTATAGTCGTTTGAGATCGTTGTATTAGCCAGGAATAGAATGTGTCTTTCGACATCAATATTTTCAAATGATTAGTATAAAAATAAACAAATGGCACAAAACAGATTAGTTTGTCAGATCAGATACAGCCTACAAAGTTGATCATCTGTATGGTGTCACTATTGCCATGGATGATTTCAATTAAGGTTGAATAGATCACATAAAGTAGAGAGTGGATATATCGGGCTTTGTCCTTTCTTTGTCAACATGCGTTCTATTAAAATGAAATGGATTGAAAATGTTATATTCCTTCTTTGTTAATCCTAATGTTAAGCCGTGGTGATGTCAAATAAACGGTTAACACAATAAACAAGTAGTCAAGTGTTCACACTTGCTTCTACACTGACATAAATCGGCATGAGGCGAAACAATCAACAAATAGTGAAGTGTTAAGGTAACACTTGCTTCTACACTGACATGAATCGGTATGAGGCGCTAGCAGATATGATTTGGTATGGTGTGCAGCGTAAAATGGCAAAGAGTTTTGTTCTTGAACGGATTTTATTGTTATTCATATTTTTTTTCTCCCATTTGATAATGACCGCTTGTATGTGCAACATATACGAAATATAAAAGTATTTCTGATGAAGTAGCAGTGGCGATTTTCATAGGAAAATATTTAGAAACCTCCGAGTATACAAAACGTCAACGTACTTCGTGGCGCCGGGATAGCTCATTGGTAGCGTGGTTGGCAGAGCCCGAGGGTACCTGCTCGATTCCCGCTGTCGCGATATATTTCCTTTGTGCACACAGTGACACAGACTGTTCAAAGTGGTGGGATAATGACAACCGAAAAGTATATAAAAAAATAAAGATATAAAATGATCAAAGTTGACATGTAAAACGCTTGTAGATCGTTTCCTACAATAAACAGCATCCTGCATGGTCTCATTTCAGAGACGTTAACCCTCACGATGCATCACAGCATCATTTTGCATCTCTGAAGAATGACCTAATTTCCTACATCTATGGCTTTTGGGACGTTTTCATGGAACTGGTCAAATAATAACGATATCTTTTTTACATTTGTCTTCTCATGTCATCTTCATCCAGGTTGAGAGTTACGACAACAATTCGCGGCTTGTAGTGGATGCAGATGACAGTGGTAAATTCAGGCCTGACAGGGTTGGTGATACAATACTGCAAATATTTTTAGTTTTTGTGCTGCGCATTTGCCAGTTAGGCTAGCGTTGGAGATATAATTCCTGCTTTCTTTTTTTGGACAACCATGTCAAAAATAAGAAATACGGGAATTTCGTCTCTATATCCAGCACAAAAATTTAAATAAACTTTTGCAGTTGTGGTCTATGGACATGTTTACATCATATGGTCATATTAATAAGCCAAGATAAAATCACTGATTTTTTTCTGATTTTAACCTGAGCCAGTCCCTTTAAGTTTGTCACATCTGAGGAAAACGTTACAGATAAATCAGAAAGAAAATAATAGTGCCAACCACCCAACATGATAATGTAGACCTTTATTCTACGCTATCGGCCATCAATCACCGGAAGTCAAAAAAATGTGCCCGGCCAATCAAAGAGCCTGTCATGCGAAATGATGGCAATTTCTCCCGAGAGCTCCGATTGGAGAGAAGTGGGTGGGAGGACGCAGTGCCTTTCAAGTGTATTGCCACTCTGGGAAACATTTGCCACAAGAGCTTGACCACAAAGCGTTTTTGTGTTGGTTTAGTGCTGGGCCAACGTTGGAAACGCTGGTCCGGTACTCAGCCAACACTGATCCGCGTCTGGATTTGCCGGGGTACTTCAGAGAACCTGGCCATCCCAGAAAGCACGAGGTTTTCACCCAATGTTGGTTTAATGCTGGGCTAGCAAGCACGAGGCGTTGACCTATTGTCGATGTAATGTTGGGCTGGTGTTGCAGACGCTGGCCCAACATTAAACCAACATTGGGTCAACACCTCATGTTTGCCAGGATGTCGATGACAAACAGCCCCCTTCCCCCACCGAGGAACCACTGACATACCTTCAGGGAATGCCAGTAAATCTGACGCCAGCAACTGGCTTTGTCTGCTGGGAAGTGCACCCCAACAACACAAAACCTGCCTGCGAGGGAGCTCCATGGCAATTTCTCTGGCCGGCGTTGATAAAGAGTTATTCGAATACTATACGAGATATTTTTATCTCTGGTTGGTGTTGCGGGAAACTGGTTTTTACACTACTATCATGGCAATGCAACTTTTAACATTAAATTGATCTTAAGTATTATCTGATATCCACATAATAACATGTGCTTTTAAAAATCTCCCTATGGCAGTGATAACTATTTTCTTTTTAAGTGTAGCTTTGATTAGATTATGTATATTTTAATCTGTGTATATACCTTTTACAATATCACATCTTTTAGAAATGTATTGTATTATTGAATAAATAACAGGGCACATAATTATTTTAAACATACCATCTTTGCTAATATGTATACATGTTCACTCTGTATAAATATATTTTTATTAAATAAATAAATAAATAAATAAATAAATAAAATTGTATGGATAGGTTTAACCGGAGATATTATAGGCCCTTCAGATTAGTCAACATCACGGTCTGAACCGTTGTTTAAAAAAAGGTAAAACTTCATGTGTAATTAATTATCGCCCAATATTATGTGTACCACTATATCTAAAATTATTGCAAAATTTGCTAATTCACCACTCAATGTGTAGGTCTACTTCACAAACAATAGAGTCTTTTGAAATGGTCAATACGGGTTCCACACAAACTATTCTATATATCTGGCATCACTAAAACTTATTGATCTTGACAAAGATGAATATCAGTTTCAATTTTGTTAGATACTCCTAAAGTAAAGTAATATACTGCAAAAAAAAATGGAATTATTATGGAATCAGGGAGAATGAATCACTCTTTTTAGAAACTATTTTACAAATCAAAAACAATACGTAGGGTGTGATGGCCCTGACATTATGTCAGGCTTAATAATTATGCTGCTTGGACCGAATACAAATTTTAAATTAGTTTCAAAATGTCACTGAATTAGATAAAATCTTCCGTGGTAGATGCTAGATTAATCGAATAACTCAAATATTTTTCGTCAATCGAAGCTGGAAACTCAAGGTTTGAATAAATGAAAAATAGAAACCAACAAATCATCAGTTCAAGTGTTAAATGACAAGTCACACAAACCAGAATTTCATAAATCAGCTGAAACAACCGAAATAGAATCAAGTCACATTCAGGAAAGATTGCAAAATATTACAGTTATGCGAACGCTCCCTGGATGACCACCGAATGTGGAGTGAACGTTCAAGAGTTCAAACCTAATAAAACAAACTATATACACGTATGTATATATGAGTATTTCGTAGTCAAAGCGCGACACCCCGACTGCTGCCGAGCTACATTAAAACGGCTAAAAGGTTTTGTTTGTAGTATTTTAATTGACAAAAACTATATCGCACTACTGATTCGAGCATGATTGTCTACCATAAACTTTGCATTGTAGTTATACACCGTGTTGCAGCATCTAAAGATGGAGTTTTTGCTTGCTTGCTTGCTTGCTTGCTTGTTAGCTTGCTTGCTTGCTTGCTTGCTTGCTTGCTTGCTTGCTTGCTTGTTAGCTTGCTTGCTTGTTAGCTGTCTTGCTTGCTTGCTTGCTTGCTTGCTTGCTTGCTTGCTTGCTTGCTTGCTTGCTTGCTTGCTTGCTTGCTTGCTTGCTTGCTTGCTTGCTTGCTTGTTAGCTTGCTTGCTTGCCTGCTTGCTTGCTTGCTTGCTTGCTTGCTTGCTTGCCTGCTTGCTTGCTTGCTTGCTTGCTTGCTTGCTTGCTTGTTAGCTTGTTTGCTTGCTTGTTGGGAAATATTGTTTTAAAAGGATAATAAGAAAACGTTTGATATCACGTGACAATTCCTCGTGAATAATCAGGTGGTTTTCGTGCAGGTCAGGGTTAAATAAGGTCATTTCCGGCACGGGGGCAGGTCGCAGCTGGATCTCTTCACCATAGTGGACCAGTGATTACAGGGTGCCATCGACTCTCATCAAAAATAAAATCCACTTCCGCCTAATTATATGACTTACTCTGAATATTAACAATCGAATTGTTCTTGTGCTATTACCGGCAAACCATGAGTGGTATTGTATTAATTGATTCATTATTTATCCACTTTACGTTGTGTCCTGCTCACGAGACTCCTCTACTCATCGAGATGTACAATATAACTTTCCATCAACATTCTAATTAGAGGCACCCTTCGATTCAGTGTTCCTCATTAATATCTAAACACTATCTCTACGAATGTCTCAATAATTAGAAAAGGTACATTTTCAACAGAAAAGAATATGATATATTTCAAATATTAATATCTGGTAATGTAGTTCTCTATACATAATGATGTATACTAATTTATTTTTTCACAAAATATATGACTCGGGTGGATAATTTTAACTTATTGTAATCGTTTGACAATAAAATGTTGATTTGAGAACACTACTTTATTTTACAATTTCGTGTAATGTGTTAAAAATATTTTTTAATACAACTAATTTGTATAAAGACAATACATAGCGACTTGGACCACAGACATAGTCCACTTATCATTAACTCCTCAAATCTCTTAATTAAATAATTTATTTTGTCACGCACTTGAAGTTGTAATCGCTACTTCGTCCAACAACTTTAAGGGAAAATTGTCCATATTTGATTAATTTAACCCAAAACATTTGCAAATCTTGCTGTTTAAACACCCATTTTATTCCCAATAACAGTGATTTGATCGGCTGATAAAATAAAATATATATATAGTTGTGCTAAGCGTTTAAAGGATTAATAATATTGTAATAGACTATATAATGTCCTGGAAAAATGCGAAATGCAACTGAAAACAGATATTGCGACAATGTCTGGAAAACCTGGCCAAGTGAATGTGTCTAAACTAGAAGTTTACAATGACAATGGGGGAAGAAAAAATGTCGTTTCAAGCTTATATTTCTATTTTCGTGTTCATTTTTTAAACGCAGCGTACATGATTTACGAGACTTCTGATTTAACCCAACATTCTCTGTGAACAACTGGAGAAACATAAACGGAAAAGAGCAACCCTGCTTTCTTTGTTGCAGAAGTGACAAAGGAAACTAGATTCCTTTCATTTCTATTGCGGATATTTTTCTTCTCTGAATTGCTGCGTGAATCACGCCATTGATCCAGACATACCGCGCTTATGTTAACCTTTTCATCGCTAAGCTCGACCTCAATGCTTTTTAATTTATTTTTTAGCCGATTAAATCCCTGTTGGTGGGGATGAAATGTGTGTTTACACATCCAGATTTGCATATTTTTTGTCTCAAATTAAATGAATATCTGTGATTTTCACCCACTTGAAGTTGTGGATCGCGGTAGCGAGACACAACTTCAAGTGGGTGAAAATTTAAATAAGATATTGTGGAGGACAGAGGGTTAACAGCGTCAGTCGTCCGCATAATCACATTCTTGTTACCATGTACAAAAGGAGCGAAATGACAGACTGCAGCGGCGACACACATTCTCCGTCAAAATTACCTAAATCTGAGTCATGCCATTGGTCGAGATGTCCACTTTGACCAATCAAAGGCGTAAAATCAGGATCATTCTGACGAGTGCCCGGATATGCTCCCGTTAGCCGAGAGAATCCGGTGATAATCACTCACTCTCGTGCAAATCCAAAAGGCAGTAGTTGCTCACTTGAAAAGTGGGCAGCTTCTGCCTTTTGACTTTGTATGGAGTAGATGAGTGTGTTATTTTAAGAGCCTGGGTTTGAAGTCAGGGCTATATTTAGAGCTCTCTAAACTCTCTTTTGCTCCTTTTTGATTTATATGGCAGAGGAGACAAGTGTGTTATTAAAAAGGCTGGATTTGATACTGGGGCTATATTCACATCTCTCTTTTACTCCATTTTGCTTTACAAGGCAGGGTAAACTAGTGTGTTATTTTAAGAGTAGGATTTAGTACAAGAGCTATATTTATGGCTCTCTAAATTCTCTTTTACTCCCTTTATAGCTCTCTAAATTCTCTTTGCATGACAGAGCTGGTATGTTATTTTAAGAGTCGGATTTGGTACTGGGGCTATATTTAGAGCTCTCTTTTGCTCCCTTTCGCTCTACATGGCAGGGTAAACTAGTGTGTTAATTCAAGAGTCGGATTTTATGCCAGGGCTATATTTAGATCTCTCTGATCTCTCTGTTACTCCCTTTTGGCTTGGCATGGCAAAGTGCAAATGTAGTTCAGTACATTCTTTAAGGAGCCGGGCTTGAAACCAGGGCTATATATAGATCCCTCTAAGCTTTATTTTACTTCCTTTTGGCTTTGCATGGAGTAGTAGACGAGCGTGTTATTTTAAGGGCCCGATTTGGTATAGCAGCTATATTTAGAGCTCTCTAAACAATCCCAAAGTAGACCTCGTCGTCTGTTGATTGATTGAAATGGGGATCTAAGCTAACCACACATTGAGTAACATTCTCCACACATATATGTCCCTCAGGTAAACCCCCGCTGCATCATCTCTGAGGTCAGAATGATTGCGTCGATCAGATACTCGGGCATTAGTATGTATAGTGGCTAGATAATTCATTTATTAAATTTGTCAGCGGGATTACTTCACCAGCGGAAAACCTCTCGATACACGATCAGGTCCGGTGACAAAGTTTCACCAGGAGCTGCTCTAGAATTTTGAAAAAGAGGGTTCTGATTGAAAAAATAATGATTTTTTGCCTTCTCAGCCACTATAATGACGGAAGCTTTACAATCTATATCAGTATTTGACGTTCAAAATTTACTAGGGTAGTGCCTCAACTTTTTTAAAATTTTGAACGTCAAATACCGATATTTTGGCAATTTTGTTTTAAAAAGGGAGGTCCAGGACCCCCCTGATTCACCCCCTCTGATCCCCATTATCCACGTTGTTTTTTCTGAGATATAACTTAATAAATCAGGTTTATCTGATGCATGTATGAACACCAAAATAAAGTCGCATTAACCCTTACAGCGCTGAAATATTTCTGTGTAAACCATAGAGAGCAAAGGGTTCGATTTGCTATCATCATGCATGTCTTAGTCAGCTCTTTTCGTTTCATTTGCATACCTATGTTATGGTTCTACGGCCATTATGCATGGTTATACCTATGTTATGATTCTACGGCCATTATGCATGGTTAACCCTTTCAGTGCCGGGACCGACTTTAGACGTCAGATTCTGACGTCTAACGTCGGTCCCCGCACTGAAAGGGTCAAAAATGTGCTACAAGTATTCAAAAGATGCCACTTGCTCAACAAATGATATATCTTTCTTCCCTATATAAACAATTAACCACTAAGCCTGCATTGGATTGACATTGGGCCACCGTCTGCGATGCTGGCCCAACATTATCCAGACATATAGGTCTATTTTTGGAATCGTTTGACGTTGTTTGTTCTTTGACTCTGGCCTGCAAGCATAAATGTAAAATTAATAATGTTGTTTTAATGATTTAACCCTAAAGCTACAGTCACACTGGGACGCGGATTGACACGCTGCCCGCGGATTCAGCGAAATAGCCAAAATCTGCAATCCGCGCCAGACCGTCTCCAACCGCGTGTTCTAATCCGCGCGGTGTGCCTACACACCCAGACGGACGAAAAATGGCGTACACACACCGTAGAAATCGTCTGTGAGCGTCTGAATCGTGTACGAGCGTGGATGTGTGCACACGTACCGTAGGTGTCGTTCACATACCGCATGCGGTGTGCATACGCCACCTACGGTACGTGTACACTCACGCACGCTACCTACGGTGTCTCTACACTTACGGACGCTCACTCACGGGAACCGACGATTGGGGACGGTCTGATGCGATTGCGACGCTTGGAGACGGTGTGTGTACGCTCACCGCACGTCCAGAAGGAATGTCTACACGAGGAGACGGCCAGAGACGGTGTGTGTACAAAAAAGTGCGGCAACCCACGCACCTTTACGTGTTTATGCGACATTATAAAAACCGCGCGCACATGATTTCTTCCATTGGGTTTGTGCATGCTGGTCCGTGTGCTTGTCCGCATGCATGTTTCACACTGGCTTGCCCACTATTCTATTTCAAATTGAATTTATTTATATTAGATATATTCATTTTATTGCTTCTTTATTTCTCGTTGTGTAACACATGTACATTGTAGAATATCGGTTTGCTATATAAAATATATCCTCAATTTATATTTATTATAATTATAAATATTATTATTATTATAATTCTAACTTGAAAGATATCTTTATAACAATATATATCTTCAAATTATATCTAATTCCAGGGTTCCAGATACCCACAAAAAACTATGGTAGCCATGTGGACCCTTCAGATGTCCGCTTAATCATATAGATTAACATGATTATTGCCTATGAAAAAATTGAACATAGTATATTATAAAGATAATGACGTCATCATTTTGAGGATAGGCCTAAATGTGTGCTTGTCAAATCTCGGAAAATATCACTCTCGACGCGAGATCGTACGAGACATTTCAATCACACTGACCAATCAGAGTTTGTACATGCCTGTCAATCAACCCTGTTGGTTAGCTATCGATAATGCATGATAGTGATCCGTGTCAGCATATAAATATATTTATACAACACCTTTAAATCTATTAACTCTTCCATTACCAAATTCGCATTTATGCGAAATCCACAAGTGTATGTACTTGCATTAATTACAAAGGGAGACATTTCCTTACATGCGTGGTTGAAAATCGCCAACCAGAATGGTCAGTGCCGTACAATGTTCTCTTGCATTTTTAATTTGTGTGATGTGCGCATGCGCATATCTATTGCCTGTATTGCATCCAGGGACTACCTCAGGGGTCCTCCTTAAAAAAGAAGTCGGTTTCTAGGGATAGTTTTATCGGGGGAAAGTCGGTAAAGGAAGAGTGAGGCTAATATAATTTATAAATTATTTAATAAAAGAACATGTTTATTCAAATCGTGTAACAAAACACGAAATAACACGAAATAACAATATTTTTAAAGCGGACAATAAAACATCACAACACGAGCGCAATATTCCCTTACATTTTTCTATTTAAATCGTGTAATAAAACATTACAACACGAACACGATGGCTTTGCAATTTTTTATATCGCGCAATTAATCACTACAACACTAATATTATGTTTTTCCAAATCGTGTAATAAAACATCATATCACTGATGTTATATTATTCATATGATAACTGCCAAGCCCGTAGGCTTGAAATGGTGCGACATGCTAAACTAGCCACTGTTACTGTTAGTAACATCGCCAAGCATTGCGTAACCGCCCGCCAATGATCCCAGGAGATCCGAGTTCATTTTAGATTTATGTTTATTTAAAATAATCAGGGAAGTACAAACACGAATATAAATATAATTCAAGCTTAAATAAGAGACAAAAATAGCTTAACACAGCGTACATAAAAGGGCTCTAATTATCAGTGGCGTGCCTATCCGAGGCTGCAACAGTAAAAATTGGCATTAAATTTTGCGCGTGCGTAGGGTGGCGTATAACAGTGTAAAACAGCGTAGTGACAGCGCGTGCCAGTGTAGGGGCTCCGTCTTGGAGAAGGGTGCAGGGTGAGCCATTTCCGGTCTGCGCTCCGTAGCGCACGCCCACGATACCTACGGTGTATGTACGATGCCTACGGTGCATGTACACCATCTCGCTGTGTATCTACGCTGATTCACGGATGATTGGGCGCCCGCGGACACCCGCGCTTGGCTACGAATTTTTTAACAAGAAGTTGATTCGCGGCAGCCGACGGATGGACGCGGTTGCCGCGAAAAAGGACGCGGCGACCGCCTGGAAATGTACGGCCACGGACGCTTACCGACGCTTACAGACGCTTACCGACGCTTACCGACGCTGATTCCCGGTGCGGGGCTTTTGCTCCTTCCGCGTGTGACCGTGTCAAGCCGTACTCCAGTGTGCCTGGGCCTTAACAGCGCGGGGACCGACTTTGGACGTCAGAATCTGACGTCTGTAGACGTCAGACTCTGACGTCCAAAGTCGATCCCCGCACTGTAAGAGTGAAAGTATTTATGACGGTCGTAGACCCATAACACAGGTATTCAAATGAATCAGAAAGAGCTGACTAAGACATTTATGAGGATTTCAAATTAAAAAAACACCCTTCGGCCTCCATGGTTTATACAAAAATATTTCAGCCTTGTACGGGTTAAGCACTAAGCGAGACTATAGCCGTTTGTATCCGTTTTATTTGTTAAAGGCATTTGCATGAGGAATGAACATTGAATTAGCCACACTGGCATATGTTATGATTTAAATTGTACACATCGCCTCTAGCAGTCAGAATGTCACATGTGCCACTTATTTGAGTGGCACATGTGACACTCTGGGTGCTAGGAGATGACAAGTAATTAAAACACACCACTCCATTATTTTCTTTGTTCGACCACTACAGTCTAAGCCGGGAATGGAGAGTTTTTGTTCATCAAGTACAGACCAATTATCATGGTAGACCTATGGTACTATGATCAGTCAAGTGTGACCGAGCTGTTGATTATGAGGGATCCTCATTATAGTCGAATGTGTTTTACATTCTTAGCTGTGGTAAGGCTTCGGCCTTCGGCCTCGACCCTTTCCACTGCTAAGAATGTAGAGCTCCCCGGACTTTATCTTATACGTAATTTCCACATACTTGAACGTGTGTGTCGCTGTAGGAGATACAACTTTAAATGGGGGAGGGGGGTTTAAATTAGACTAGAAAAGGATGTTATGTGGTACATGTGAGTTGCAGGGAGCAGTGTAAAGTACTGTGGCTGCAGATCTGTGTAGAATATAGCTTCGAAAGCCCCACCGCGGTTGCACATTCGTTTTCATAACGTGTCGCCGGCTAGGCCCGGTGCTGGGATATCTGGGATATCGTGTAATCCCGTTATATTGATCTCATTCCCAATCGCCAAACCCCATCGTCCTAAAAATTGTCAATGGTCTTGTGTGTTGCAGATTTGAAATTTTGCATTCAAAATTGAAAAACAGTGAAATTCATATGGCCGCCAAAATGACCATCAAAATAACAAGTTAATTATCTCAGTTTGTGTGTGACACAGAGCATTGTATAAATCGTTTCAAGGTCGATATAAAGGTCATTCAAATGAAAACTCCTGCATCCCTCGTAAAAGTGTGGGCTTACAAAAAATTGGACTACCACTGAACATCTTCAAATAAAGTTGTTGAACCCCTTGTACAAAAACCTTGTCAATAAGCCCTACCACTTTTCAAGTAATTCCTTAAAGCTCCTTTGCGTTTCTCCTTCAAAAGCTAGCTAGTCATCAAGAAGAAATACATGCTGTTTGAAATACTATATGGCTAGTAACATAGCATGTTTGTTTACATTAATAGTGGACTTCGCGACTTCTCAAAATTGATAACAATGTTGCATTTCTATAATTATGCAGTATGATGATGATACAGTTCTCCTTTAACTCTATAATTTGCAAATTTTGTGGGTCAGGAATCTTCGAAATCTTAAAGAAATCATCGCAGGTTGTTCCTCCATGACCATGCATATATAATGTAAAAAGCGCTATTTGCTGTTTTCGCCATTATTATAAAGGTAAAAAGACAACATTGAAAAACCTTAACATAATTCTCAAAAGAAATCGCACCCGCACCAGTCTGGAAAAAGATGAAAAAATTATCTCAGATGTTCAATGGCTAAAATTCAGAGTTATAAAATTTGTGTTTGAGTGCTTGAGTCACTATACTGAAGTAACAACCTTATACCCTGGGCCACAATTATTTTGGTAAACCTATAGCGCATGCTGTTCGTAGATTTCTCCGTCAATTATGAACCGATCGCTTTGAAATTTAGCACAGGCCACTTTCGATTCATCTCCTAACATCGGTAAAATTGCAAAATTATATTGAACATTTCAAAAGTTAGCCCATTTGACATAAATTCCAGAATTGGTTTAATGGGCTTACAGAAGGGTGTCATATTTTCAATTTACTATATGCTAAATGGTCTAACTTTTGGAATACTATAATTTTACGAATGAAAATCGGTTGATAATTGACGGGGAAATCAACAAAAAGCATCCCCTACTGGTTAGTTGTGGCCTAAGGTATGGCCATACTTAGCATAATCTTTCAGTAATTAATATTTATTAACACATAGGTTTATGTTAGCCTACAATAAATCATTATGTTGCGTTATTGCAAAATGGTTTTTGGATCATACTCAAAGGAAATGAAATGAAGTGAATGGGGTTTTAGGACACCTTTGTGCACATATTTGCTAAACTGGGCCAAGAGAACCCCCTGAGGCTGGTGAGATGAATGAGATGACACTTCCCTCCAGAAACAGGATTACAAATTAGAGCCCTGGCGGTCTGAGGCCGGGGACGTTACCTATCGGTCAGGCAGTTTCAATTACTGCACCAGGACCCCCGCCCTTGGGTGGACACAATGTCCCCTTTTATTCTGAAGCCAGAACCCAGTCGTAAAGTGATCTGATTCCAAAAGTAAACCCAGTCCACGATTACCCTGTAACACATAGAATATCCCTGATCACCTCCCAGCAAACAGGGACGTTGACCAAGTGTTGTTTTAATGTTGGGCCAGCGTCGTAGACGGTGGACCAACATTAAAACAGCGTTGGGTCGTGGTGGCAGCGCCTGTCACACTGAATATCGTAAGCACAACGGTACATTAGGCACTACACCTGTAAACTGGGTGCGGTACTGGCGAATCTGGCGTGACCGTCAGAAAATGTATTCAGGCCACCCACACCAGTCGTGGTGGCTTCACCCAAATTCCTCTACTTCATACCACACCACAAGATATAGTCGTGCGTCCCTTTCTCAGGTTAACAGGATTGAACATCCCTTTCTTCAATATACGAGGCATTTGAGGAGTTCCCAACTTTCTTTAATACTAACCCTCTAACCCTTAAAGCGCTGAAATATGTAGGTATAAACAATGGAGACGAAAGGGTTTTTTCGAGTTTGAAATCATACTAAATGCGTTCTTTCTGCTGCATTTGAATACCTGCTTCGTTAATTAATTCTTTCAGTGACGGGACCGTCTTTATACGTCAGATTCTGACGTATAAAGTCGGTCCCAGCACTGAAAGGGTTAAGCATTAAGCACGACTTTATTCATTTCAATCCGTTTTATTAGCCGTTCAAATCAGTGTTATTGGGGACGAAAAGGGTGCTTAACCCTTTCACTACCATACATGACGGAAATTTCCGTCGTCATTCGTCAATGAACGTAACCATAAAATGACACAAATTTTCGTCAAATATAGACTACATTTATGTATTTTTCGTCATTTGAAGCTGGAAATTGCGTTAGCAATTCCAGCTTCAAATGACGAAAAATAGAACTCGTACACCAGTATATCTGGATCCTGGCATGCACCCCGGCCTGGAAGTCAAAGGGTTAAACAGCAAGATTAGCCAATGTTTGACAACAAATATGAGTAATTTTCGCCCACTTGAAGTTGTGGGACGCAGTAGCGAGACACAATTTCAAGTAGGTAAAAAATTAAATTAGGAGACCTAGCGAGCATAAACATTTTTCGATTATTAACAACGATCACAGCGATCACTTTAATTGTTCTTTTAAATATGCAGGTATGTATAACAATATGATTATTTTCACACGTGTATCGATGGATCATCACTTGGGTGGACGAATAATACATTGTTTTTAATTTGTGTCTATTTTTTTCTTCTAGCATGCCTGATATCACGTGGCCCTGAGTATACGATTATAAATATCAGGCATATATGTGCAATACTAGCTACTAGCTTTTTTATTTTGGGAATATATGCAGATAATAGGCATTGCATGTTTTATGAATAAAAATGTTATACAAATTGTTATGTGAACCTGCGGTTTATTCGCGGACAAATCATTTTATTGCGTAGACACAATGAAATAAGTTATCCACGAATAAACGCTGAGCGAAGATGGTTGACCTTAGGAGAGGAGGGGTCAACAATGGAGTCCCTATCCCGGGAGACTACCGGGAGTAGGATGTCACCGGTAAGAGCGCTGGGTACATGGACACCCGGGGCGGAAACGAGGGGGGTTTCCCTCCGCACCGGGTCGGGTCAGCTGATCAGGGCGGCGAGGGGTGGTGTCTGTCACACGGCACGGCAGATGGATGGCTCTTCCGGGCGGTGTCCGAAAAGACGGCACCCGCCGAGAAAAGGCACTGAAGAGAAGGAAAGGGAGCGTTAATTAAAGCTTTTGACCCTGTCGTTATCCTGGGAGGGACCAGGGGAGCATGTATTGTCTCATGTTCACTGATCCGGCCACTGTGCAGTGATATATTAATCCTTGTGAACAAATCACGTTGACCCAATGCTGGTTTGATGCTGGCCCAGAGTCTTCAGCGGTGGGCCAGCATTAAACATTAGGTCAACATTATGTGCATACTGGCACCGTATACCCAGCAAACACGAGACATTTGACCTAATGTTGGCGGCTTGATATCGAGGTAGCATCAAGAACTCAATATAAAGTTCTTGCTAGCATCACAAGCTATATTAAGTCAGTCTTTGGGCCAGCTTTTTCCTAGCCTACATGTAGGTGCCTAATTCCTAGGTTTTTTCAGTGACGTTCTATTTGGACGGGCCTCGCTGAGATTAATATAATATGTTGTGGCTGATGCTCGGTCATTCAGAAAAAATGTAATATCGGAGGTGTATATTTTTCATAAATATAATTATTTGTCGGCAATTAAGGGAGGAAATTGCGTTAGCAATCCAGCTGCAAATTTAATTATTATGACCTATATAATTAAGGATGAGCTTCTGTGTCATTAACAGTCTGGTTTACTATGTTGTTTGTTATTCGTTATTTGTTGTTTGTTATTTGCATAAATTATATGCAAATAACATTTTTTAAACCTTATCCAAGTACCAACAAATGTAAAAAGGGAATTATATTTCGTAAGGCGGCTAAATAAACTGTCGGGTAAAGCCAAAATGTAATAACAGTTACTGCTTGTTGGCGTTACAGAGCAGTAATAAAACTATTCATGTCGTGACTGAGCCACCTAAATTATGTGCCACTGTGATAATTTTATTACTTGTATATTTTATGTTTCTCTCCAAGAATGTGAGAAATGCAGACAGATTCCACCTGTGTGAGCCAAATGATCATTAACCCTTTCAGCGCGGGGACCGACTTTGGGCGTCAGAATCTGACGTCTGTAGACGTCAGATTCTGACGTCTAAAGACGATCCTCACACTGAAAGAATTCACACATTTTCAATGGCCGTAGACCTATAACATAGGTATTCAAACGATGCGAAAAGAGACAACTAAGACATTATGATGATTTTAAATTGAAAAATACACTTTTGTCTCCATGGTTTATACAGAAAATATATCAGCGTCGTAACGGTTAATGACCTGTGAATAATGAGAGATAATAAACCTCGTCTGTTTTACGATTGGTAAATGACACTGAATGTTATAATGTACACGCATGGCAAGTACTCAAATGCTCTTATAAAACATACACAACACGAGTAGGCCCTATTATAATTAACAATTATGTTGGCCATTCACCATGTTCACACCTTCAGCTATCAAGTTGTGTTCCACAACCTGCGGAATGCACGTGTCTGGCTTTGAGTGAGCAAGATGGCAATTCACTCCACTGCTCTATCAGTGAGTGTAACAGCATAGGGCCTACATCAGTATATGTAGTAGTTTATTGAATATGCGTCATAGTTCGCGCGATTTACGAGGCATATTCAATAGGCTATATATGTAGTAGAGATATTGTAGACAGAGTGAAGCAATCAACCTGCCAAAAAAAGCCCCTACTTGCACAAAAAGAGTTCACATTTACAAATATATATAATTCTACAGTACATTTACTTGTCCATACAATTTTCAATCCAGGTAATACAAATGGCATCTGGCACCAATAGTTTATTTGACATCATAACAAAACACACACTGTTCTTGAACCGGATAGGTCGGTCCCAATAAGCTCATTCGATCCGGTTGTTGTTCGAAACTCGGAGATACCCAGCAAACACAAAACATTCGTATAACATTTGTACAACGTCGGCCCGACGTCTTCGACGTTGGGCCGACATTGTACAAATGTCATACAAATATTTTGCGTTTACTGGGTACCGGGTTCGAATCCCGGTCGGGTCGGATGTTTATCATCGAGGCTGTGCAAAGACCTATGCAGTTCTCCAAATGGTTCAAAGGAATGGAGTGTGCGATGTGCTGTCTATGGTATTGTGCAGTGTACGCTATAAAGAAACATTGAAGTCATGCGATAAGAGTAGGGTATAGTCCCGACTTCGGGCTTCCTTCTGTCGCGATACTTTCATGATCGTAGGCTACAGAAAGCGACGTAAAGCAATATTCACTCATTCACCCGAGCCTGACATATGTACTCCCTAATCAGTGTTAACAACACATGTTAACAACAGACTATGTCTACGTCCCAAATGAAATGAATCGGGCTTTAGGCCACCTTTGTGCACATATAGGCTAAACTGGGCCAGGAGAACCCCCTGAGGACGGTGAGATGATTGAGATGACACTGTCCTCCAGACACATGATTCGAAATTCGAGCCCTCTCGGTCTGAGGCCGAGCACGCTACCTCTCGGTCACGGAGGCTCCCCACAATACTGACTTTCACACGTGGATGGGGAAGAAACATTTTTTGTTTCTTTCAAACCGCCGGGACCGGGAACCGAACCCCGAACTCTGGTGTGAAAGGCAGCGGTGCTAACCACTACCCTAGGGCCCCCGCCCGTCTACGTCCCAGCACGAGACGCTGATCCATTGTTAGGCTAATGTTGGTCCAGCGTCGCAACATTGTACCAGCAATGGATAGACGTATCCTATTTACCGGGGTGTGTTAGTGATACAGAATCTGTAATCATTGCCATCCAAAAAGTCAAATTTTGCTTATGCAACCATGTGATTGCGTCAACGCGGACTAAATATATAATAATTTATCTGATGAGCAGGGCGGGGCCCCTGGTGCAGTGGTTAAAGCTACATGTGTGGAAAATTGGAGATTGCAGGTTGGAACCCCCCTCTGGCATTCAAGTTTCAAAAAAAATAATGTTTCTTCTCTGCTCATTCGTAAAGATTCACTATTGTGGGGAGCCTCTGTGACCGAGAAGTAGCGGGCTCGGCCTCAGACCGCTAGGAATGGAATTTCGAATCCTTTGTCAGGAGGGCAGTGTCATCTCATTCATCTCATCATCCTCAGGAGTTTCTCCTGACCCAGTTTAGCCTATATGTGCACAAATGTGGCCTAAAACCCCATTAATTTCATTTCATTTCATCTGATGAACAATAACATCTGTATGTATGACTAGCATACAATAGAGAGGAGTCTATACATATTACAAACCCTATACAAATTAGTCTGACGGTAACTTATGAACAGGATTGCGGTTAACCGAGCCTCCTGTTTGTAATGTAGGCCTAATGTAGCGGGAACCTCCATATCACGGTATGAAACACGAGCATCAGCAAAACCGACTAGTTCAACGCAGTGATGTATAGTTTTGGTTTTTGAATGGGGACGCTTACATCAATATGCATGCCCTGTATGTCAGACAGGCGGGGGCCGTGGTGCAGTGGTTAAAGCTGCCTGCTTGGGAAGTCGCAACGAAAAAATAGCGATATGGCTAGATATGGCTTGATCCAAACACAAGGGAAAATCACCAAAATTCGTAAATAAAATTTGATGCTGTCCCAACATTTTTGCAGTGTTGGGCCACCGTCAGCGACGCCGGCCCAACACTGCAAAATCGTTGGGTCTACTTCACGTGTTTTCTGGAAACATCTAACTTGTCCACATCAATGGCCGACGAGCGGGTGTCTGGGACCTAAAGCACTCGACCAGTGGACGAAGTCGACAAGAATTATCAGTGTATAGAGCCTCTTGAGCCTAAATCGCTTATTTGCACGCCTCTCACAGAGCGCATGCGCCGCACATTTGCTTTGTGACTAGTGACAGGGTGTCAGTGAATGGCCGGCGGTGAGCGATAATAGGTGGACATGACGATGACAGATCACGTGGCGGCCTTTGTTGACATTATTGCCGGGGTTTTCCCGCCTCGTTGCGACGCATCCTGTGGGATTCTATGCCATACAATCTCTGAATCCAGACGGAACAATAACGGCCCCTCCCAATGTAGACGATGCTTTTCAGTCCCGTCACCATAGTCGTCCGGGAGCTGCTATTATAGGCTATGTCTGAATTATCTGAATTTTCGTGATTTCGTGATAGGGCCTACTGGCAAAAACAAGTTAAATATTTAACCACCCGTCACCATTTTAGACCCCATTTTCATTTTTATTATTAACCCTTGTCCTGCTATACCCGGATATATACGGTTTTAAGCATGTTTTAAGCCAAATAATATGTCACTGAAATGGACGATACAGTTTGTGGTATATGCTCAGTTAGTAAAATAACTCAAATTTAGAAGATGTATATTTTCGAAAAATATCTATATTTTTTGTCATTTGAAGCTGGAAATTGCGTTAGCAATTCCAGCTTCAAATGACGAAAAATACAATTGAATCAATTCAGCAGGACATGGGTTAACAAATTAAATACCATTCTGGGTCCGCATGTTCGCGATAAAACGTGACATCAATCGGCAAGATTTCAAATTCGCTAACCTCCATTTTGTCAAATCTTAATAATTTTCAGTGACTTTAAGTGAGGATCGCGTCAGCGAGGCACAACTGCAAGTGGGTAAAAATTCCAATTAAATAACTTAAATAACTTATTCGCCTTCACTAGCTGATGAGGGTTCCGGAGTGAAGCACAAGGGTATAGATAAGTCTAGTTCCAGAAATATTATCATATATACAAAATGTGAGGAAAAGACATAACAGACTTTACCTAATAGATAGACTAGTTAGCGAATACAACTCAGACTTTCTATATTACTAGATTGTCTGAGTTGTATATAAATTTTGCAATAATTGTATATAAATTTTTTAATAATTATATATTAACGCTTAGTCTAGTCATTTATGTGATAATGTTATGACTAGAAGTGTATGTTGTGATCATGGAAAAATGTTTTTTATTTATAATTTATTTTATATAAACTTTTTACAAGTATTTTCAATTAAATTTGCTGTAAACCTTTTCAGTCGCCATCTGGTCTACTTTTCAGGGACCACTATGGAAATAAGGGTCACCAGACCCTTTATAGTGTCTTTTATCCCTGGTGACCAGTATGGTAGCCCTGATTGTTTTATATCATGCTTACATGTACTGTTCACTGAAATAAATCAAATCAAATCAAAATCGTTATACAAAACATAAATGTGGAACAAATGAAACCACACAATGGCATTAATGACTAGGAATAGAATAGTATGCAACAACGTGCCATCAACAACGTGCTGCATAGAAAAAGACAAATGTTTCGTGGGACCTTGGGTCACATGCGTTTGCATAGTTATTTATATGGCAAGCAAATTTGATCAGTCACTGTAAGCTTGGCTAATCAGCTAATGACGACGATAATTGGCAACACTCCATAGTTTAGAATTCTTATCGTTCTTATTCATAATGCTTGCCATATAGATAACTACATAAATGCCTGCGGTATAGTACACTGACGAAGAGGCCTTGAAGGACGCAGCTCCTGTGCCAATTCAAAAAACAAAAAGTTTATCATTTTTATGCAGAAAAAGGCTACAGTTATTTTGCAGGAAAACAGGACGTATTTTAACCGCAATCCTGTCAACCAGATCCACCAGACAAATTTATGTAGCAGCCCATAGATCCAGTGGGTGACTCAATAACTTACCAATGACAATGTGGAGGTATAATTAAATAGCCTTTTTGCAATTTTACTGCACCAGAAACTACCTGCACTATGCCCAGTGGCTGATCCAGTGGTGGGCTAATGCTGGGACACCGTCTGTGACGTCGGCCCAGCATTAGGTCAACAATGGTTGTCATAAAGCAGCAGCTGTTCTGGTGCATAGTTCGCAATAGTGATTCAGGCTTGCATTATTTATTGAGATGACTTATTACGACCCTTTTGACCCCGCAAATATTAGCTTCTGACCCTTTGCGCGCGGAATGTGCATCGCCTTGTTTGCGTCCATATGAATATGCTGCGCGTATTTAGGTTACTCTAAATGTTGTCTAGTCATTCATTATTTTCTTCGTTTATGTTTAAAGTATTCATAGCAAACACAAGACTTTGGGCCAATGCTGGTTTAATGTTGGCCACCGTCTTCGACGCTGGCCAACATAAAACCAGCATCAGCTCAGCATCTCGTGCTGCTGAGGGGGGGGTCTATATTGAAGGGGACAATGCAAATATAACTTGTCCGAACATGATTTATTATTAATTAAAATCGTCCACGCTATAAACAGTGATAAAGCACGACTACAATCTTTTAAATCTGTATTATTATCAGGCTACGTTAAAGTTACTGGCAAACGTGTGGTGTCAAGCTAGACAAACATGAGTAAGTTTCATCCAATTGTTTTATGTCGCGGTAGCGAGACACAACTTCAAGTGGGTAAAAATTTAAATAAGATGACTTTGCGAGAAAGGGGTGAATTTTATGTACATTTTTTATATAGTCAAAAAGACTACCACCGTTATTAGGCTGATAGTGAGTTTGCTCGTTGTTCCAGCTAATATTAATAAAGCATACAACACCCCTGCACCTGATATAATAATTATTATATAAGAGAAAATTCAACAAAGATGAAAAAACTTCTATAAAATATTTTGTTTCTTCAGTGTGCTCAAATTATTCCAGAGACGCGTTGCGTGACACTGATATCAGTGGGGGGGGGGCAGTAAAAAGGGTGCTAGTTTCAAACAAATTGTAATCAATTAAAGCTATAGGCCTACTATATACGTGTAATTCAACTTTATTGATTACAACATGGGAAATCATCTATTTATCATACATTTTGCACTGACTTTGCGGCACCAGTAGACATGATCATCTTATTGCTGCTTATTTTTACACCCTAAAACGCAGATTATGATAACACAAAATCTAAATAAAACCAAAAATAAATGGCATTTAGTCAATTATATATACCTAATATGAATCCGTGGGGAAAAACTAGATTTTTATTTGAAATTTTAAGAAAAATCGTGCTATCAGCGTCATCAATCGCCACTGACAGCCAAGGGGTGTCTGCACGCAGGTGCACGTGTGTGACAGTGCAGTGTGCACGTAGCCGTGTGAACGCGCAATAAATAATGCGCATAATTAGCGGGCCGGGGGTGGGGCGGGGGCTGCTAGTCGCCGGAGGTGGGGCGGGGGATGTTGATCGCGTTATTGCCAGATATTACCATTTTTTGCGAGATAAATTTCAGATAAAAAAATATAGATCTTCAACCCTGAACGTCGACACGACACATTAGCTGAATTAGCTAACACTTGTTTTTTGTGGGATGGTGATTAATGGTATCCACAAAAATACAATGAAAAATCCGAATATTTATAGCATATTTGTGATTTAAAAAAAGATATATCCTTTTAAGATCCGCGCGAATGGAAAAGGTTAGAAATTAGCGTCTCATGTCAGTTAAACATAATTTCCATCCACGCCCGTAAAACATTGTCTGAAAAATTTCAGTTTATATATTACTTACAATTAAGCATACCCTCGTTTGTCTGATCAAACCAAAAATTAAAAATAAATGATGTAGCTGATCTCAAATGCTACGATATTTTTTCAGACTTTTTTTAAATGAGATTAAAATCACTTTAATGCTGCTTAGGCCTGCAGTATAATAACCTTTAATATATGATTCAAATAATTGTACAGATGTAATAAGTAAGTAAGTAGTTTTTACCTACTTGAAGTTGTGTCTCGCTACCGCGGCCCACAACTTCGAGTTGATAAAAAATTAATTTGTATAATTTAGCGGCTAAAGGGTTTAACAAGATATCTGTCTATGACGTTGGCCCAACATCAAAACAACATTGTGTCAATGTCTTTTGATTGCTGGGTATTCTGTGAAACGTAGTGACGTCACTCGGTGAAAACAAGATTATATAAGACCCTCCCCCATACTTCATTCTGTGAAACTCAGACCCCTCCCCAATACTTCATTGTATTAGCAAGCTCGGTGACAACAAAGGAGGTCAAGGTCATTGAGTTTCACAGAATCGCCAGCTGATCCTGTCTCTCTTCATCCCAGCAAACACGAGACGTTGAGCCAATGCTGGTTCAATGCTGGTCCAGCGTCGTAGACGATGGGCCAACATTGAAGCAGCATTGGTTCAACGTCTTGTGCTTTTATAATATTTTATATTAAAAGGTTTAATATATATATTTAATTGAATAAAATTCTTGATACCATGATAATACTGATGCGGGAATAATACGGTTTTATTTTTCAGATTGACAGGAATTTACCTGATTTCCACGGGCAGGACACCGAAGGTTCAGAGTGAGATTACAAAGACATTCTATTGGGCATGGTTCAACTAAGTCAAGGAGAAGGAACGAAAACAGTAGATTCGTAATTCCGAATCATCTACTGTTTTAATAATACACTTAAATAATTATTTTAACTTTAGGTATACCTTGGCGCTAGAGCAACCTTTGCAGGTCTTTTTTTTCTATGTTAAATGCTTAAGAGGAGTGCTGAATGTTCATTTTCAGGAATTTCACTGCATTACAATGGGTTTTTAATGGTTATTTTTAAATTTGAACCACCAAACTAGTCGATCTTGTTCATTATTATCATAATTATAGTTTTATGTTGTTTTCTGCAGACGGTTCAGGATTTATTTTAATCTATTAATCTCTTACAGTTTACAGTTTCATGACAGTATCAATACAATGTTTTAATTAGGTTTTATTACAGACTTTTCACTATGATTGTATCGTTTTGTGTTTTCCACATGTGACGAAAATAAATTATAAGTATAATGCTAAAATTGTGAACTTGACACTTGATAATCATCTTATATCTGATGAAAATAAACAAATGTTTTATATGGATATGTTGTGTTACTTTTTCAATATGCAGTTCTTTCTAAAATGTATAGGTGTGATGTAAAAAATACTGAAATAAGTGATTTTGTTTCATTGTGTGTCAATACCGCCGACATTCACAAAATGAAGCACCACCTTGCTAACACTCCAAGGCCAATGCGTGCACAGTTGGGTATCAGCAAGGTGATGCCTAATTTTGCAGGCCTCTGACCAGGTGCTGTCAAGCCACACAGTTGACAAAATTAGTACATGCTAGGCGTAATATCCCTGATACAGCCTATTAAAAAAAAAATTAACCCTGATTTAACTTTAGTTTATATATACATAAATATCTGTATTTATTAAAAAAGTTTTTATCTACATGAGTTCTGTATTTTATTAAAGCACACAGGATTTCTTTTCATTACTGATTTATAATATAACATCATACTTAAGTGAGATTTCCAGAAGAAAATACCGTTTGACGCACATTGATTTATATTTTGTGATAAACTGATATTATCAATAATTATAAAATGTCAATTTCCATGGTTTGCGTAATTATCATTAATTTGTTATCACTATTATTATTATAAGACTGCACAGTTAAATTACATATACTTAAACCCCGTGATCAGCATATTATCTCTAATATACAACATTAATAGATATTTGAGATTACTGCATCCTTGACAACATATTTAATGGTAATTTAATTAATTTAATTTTTTACATTAAATACATTACTGTAAAAAAATCGCTGCATGATCATCCGTAGGCGTTTCACACTGTCATGCGCAATGAGTAGAAATTTAGGCCATGCCTAATATCTACCCCATGCCTAATTTCGCTTGACACCGGGACTTATCCTGTCAATCTTTCGCTGATACAAATCTACACGATAATCAACGATGACAATCAGGATTGGAGACAAATTATGCAAATAAGTCATTCATAATTCATCATCCAGGTTTGCTAGGACCAGAAATGTCACTGGTAAAGATGTAAAAACTCGCATCTACAGGTCAAAATTGTTCATTTGACGTGATAAATAAAACCGGTGAGGCCTGGCGAGAGCGCTTTATATACCCTGGGCCACATTCAATTTGGTAATTCTGAAGCGCATGCTTTTCGTCGATTTCTCCGTCAATTATGAACCAATTTCCTTGAAATTTAGCACAGGCAATTTTCTAGTCACATCCTAGCATCGGTAAAAAATATATTTAATATTGCAAAAGTTAGACCATTTGACATTTAATACAAAAGAATTAGTTTAATGGGTTTAGAGAGGGACGTCATAATTTTAATTTACTACATGTCAAATGGTCTAACTTTAACATTTTGTGTTGCGCATTTGCCTGTTAAGCGACTTCAGCAACGTTCAAATCTTGTGGCCTTATTAAGAAGCCAAAATAAAAATAGTGATTTTTTTATTATTTCAACCTGATTGTGTCGCTTTAAGTTAGGTTCTAGGGATGCAAAATGGCGTTTTAAGACACCATGAAGGTTTAAAGGGTTAATGTAGGCGTAATAAATATGATACATGACGTCATCAGAATCGCACACAATCAACATATGTAACCCTTGTACTGCTAGGACTTTATGTGTAAGCTGAAAACCAAACACAATTCCTCTCAACTAAAAATATTTCGTGAGAGAAGCTTAGTCAATTTAATAATTCAATTTGGGAGATGTCTGTTGACCACAAGTAGAAATATTTTGTCATATAAAGCTGGAAATTGCGTTAAATAAATAAATAAAAAATATTTAACCCTTTGACTTCCAGGTCGGGGTGCATACCAGGATCTAGATATACTGGTGTAGGGGTTCTATTTTTCGTCATTTGAAGCTGGAATTGCTAACGCAATTTCCAGCTTCAAATGACGAAAAATACATAAATGTAGTATATATTTGACGAAAATTTGTGTCATTTTATGGTTACGTTCATTGACGAATGACGACGGAAATTTCCGTCATGTATGGTAGTGAAAAGGTGTGAAAAAATTAGCAATTCAGCAGCACAAGGGTTTGTAGAGAGGGATATGGCGCAATGGTTAGAGCGCGGAGCTTTGTCAATGGTACTGCATGCCGTGCGGTTTGTAGAGAGGGATATGGCGCAATGGTTAGAGCGCAGAGCTTTGTCAATGGTACTGCATGCCGTGCGGTTTGTAGAGAGGGATATGGCGCAATGGTTGGAGCGCGGAGCTTTGTCAATGGTACTGCATGCCGTGCGGTTTGTAGAGAGGGATATGGCGCAATGGTTAGAGCGCGGAGCTTTGTCAATGGTACTGCACGCCGTGCGGTTTGTAGACAGGGATATGGCGCAATGGTTAGAGCGCGGAGCTTTGTCAATGGTACTGCATTCCGTGCGGTTTGAAGAGAGGGATATGGCGCAATGGTTGGAGCGCGGAGCTTTGTCAATGGTACTGCATGCCGTGCGGTTTGTAGAGAGGGATATGGCGCAATGGTTAGAGCGCGGAGCTTTGTCAATGGTACTGCATGCCGTGCGATTTGTAGAGAGGGATATGGCGCAATGGTTAGAGCGCGGAGCTTTGTCAATGGTGCTGCATGCCGTGCGGTTTGTAGAGAGGGATATGGCGCAATGGTTAGAGCGCGGAGCTTTGTCAATGGTACTGCATGCCGTGCGATTTGTAGAGAGGGATATGGCGCAATGGTTAGAGCGCGGAGCTTTGTCAATGGTGCTGCATGCCGTGCGGTTTGTAGAGAGGGATATGGCGCAATGGTTAGAGCGCGGAGCTTTGTCAATGGTGCTGCATGCCGTGCGGTTTGTAGAGAGGGATATGGCGCAATGATTAGAGCGCGGAGCTTTGTCAATGGTACTGCATGCCGTGCGGTTTGTAGAGAGGGATATGGCGCAATGGTTAGAGCGCGGAGCTTTGTCAATGGTACTGCATGCCGTGCGATTTGTAGAGAGGGATATGGCGCAATGGTTAGAGCGCGGAGCTTTGTCAATGGTGCTGCATGCCGTGCGGTTTGTAGAGAGGGATATGGCGCAATGGTTAGAGCGCGGAGCTTTGTCAATGGTGCTGCATGCCGTGCGGTTTGTAGAGAGGGATATGGCGCAATGGTTGGAGCGCGGAGCTTTGTCAATGGTACTGCATGCCGTGCGGTTTGTAGAGAGGGATATGGCGCAATGGTTAGAGGGCGGAGCTTTGTCAATGGTACTGCATGCCGTGCGGTTTGTAGAGAGGGATATGGCGCAATGGTTAGAGCGCAGAGCTTTGTCAATGGTACTGCATGCCGTGCGGTTTGTAGAGAAGGATATGGCGCAATGGTTAGAGCGCGCAGCTTTGTCAATGGTACTGCATGCCGTGCGGTTTGTAGAGAGGTATATGGCGCAATGGTTGAAGCGCGGAGCTTTGTCAATGGTACTGCATGCCGTGCGGTTTGTAGAGAGGTATATGGCGCAATGGTTGAAGCGCGGAGCTTTGTCAATGGTACTGCATGCTGTGCGGTTTGTAGAGAGGGATATGGCGCAATGATTAGAGCGCGGAGCTTTGTCAATGGTACTGCATGCCGTGCGGTTTGTAGAGAGGGATATGGCGCAATGATTAGAGCGCGGAGCTTTGTCAATGGTACTGCATGCCGTGCGGTTTGTAGAGAAGGATATGGCGCAATGGTTAGAGCGCGGAGCTTTGTCAATGGTACTGCATGCCGTGCGGTTTGTAGAGAGGGATATGGCGCAATGATTAGAGCGCGGAGCTTTGTCAATGGTACTGCATGCCGTGCGGTTTGTAGAGAGGGATATGGCGCAATGGTTAGAGCGCGGAGCTTTGTCAATGGTACTGCATGCCGTGCGGTTTCGAATCCCGTTTGATGCAGGATTTTCAGAGAAATATCATGTTTCTCCCCTCTCAATATTGGGACATTGTTTCGATGTTGTGTCCTTGGGCAAGGCACTTAACCCTCAAATGCTTCACTTGATTCAGGTGAAACAATCGGATGAAATACTTGATATCATAATATAAACCTGCACCAGGAATGGGTTTGCTTTGCTTGAAACACTTTGAGCAACGACATAAACATTACCTTCTCACCCATTTGAAGTTGCGTCTCGTTACGACGATTCATAACTTATGTTGGTGAAATTAACTCATTGGGGTGTTGTTTGTTGGAAGTTCGCCGCTGATAAACACAATTTTCGCTTCCTCGTTTCTGAATATTATCAAAGACCATTGTACATGGTCTTTGATATTATATAACATTAAAGCAAGCTAAACTGGCCCATATATGTATCTTGTCTACCTGGCATAAGAACTGAATAACGGCTGGGGATTGGCTGAATTCCCCACGTGGTTAGCAGATTCTATCCCTGATTGGTTACAGATAATATATTTTACGCTAGGATTATATCAAATAATAGATGCTTGCTACGCTGGCCCAACGTTGTTCCATCATATGATACCGGATATTACATACATCTCATAAAATCAGTATTAAAAAAAAAACAGAATACCTAATTAGCATATTGCAGTTTTTCTCACAACGCTATCAGAAATAAAAATTGCATGCAAAAAGTTGAAAAAGGAAGTCACGTTTCGGTTTCTCACATTTAATTACCATAATGATTTGCAAATGTTTGGTATCAAAATAGACAAATATGAGTAATTTCCATCCACTTGTGGTACCGCGACCCACAACTTCAAGTGGGTGAAAATTCAACTGATTTAATTAAGCGGCTTAGGGGTAGTTTCCCTTCTTGGTGCATATTACACGCTACATTGAATTAAATTGACACCAACAATTTTTTTAAACATTGAAAATTGTCATCAACCCTCCCTGGTCATTTTAATCCACTACAAGCCGCAAATTGCTGTCGCAATTTTCGCCTTGTAGTGGATTAAAATGGCTTGACTTTGTTGACAAATTGAAAAATATTATCAATAACTTATAATATATTTTCATGAAAATCTTCGTCATAAAACACCTAAATTTATGAAATTGGGTGAATTTTTGTGGATGCAAAATCATACTTTGATGCATCGTGGGGGTCTAAAGGGTTAAATATATGTTAATATCAGGATATTATGATGACAATCGTATAATTCCATTTGAGGCTCTTTTATTTAAATAGCTGGGATAAACCATAAATTAAACCCAAAGGCAAACCAATGTCGGGCCAGCATTGGCTCATCATTGGTATAATGCATTCTGTAGCCAGCGTGATTATTCCCTAACACGTGACATGAGCTGAGCCTCGTTGTCACTGTATGACTTCCTTCGCTCATGCGCAAGTAGCACTGTCTTTCAAGTTATATCCACCGTGTCAAGACATGTGTGGCCAACGCCCCATAGAACGGCTTCAGATGGAGCTAGGTGCCACCTAGAATGGACATTAATGACATATGGTTTTTTTTTAATCCTTATATTGTGTGTGAACATAAAAATTCAGATAAACGTGCATCTTCGGCTGCGTTTGGCTAAATATATTCAAAATGGCCGCCAAATTATCAAATTTGTGAAAAAATGATATATTGGCCATAAACATTCATTGATATATGACTGAAGCCATAATATACCCTTGTCGACCTTGCATCAACATGTTTTTATTATAACATACCAAAAAAGAACAAAATGGCTGCTGAAATACGGACAAAACGGCGGCCAAAATGCCTGAAATTGTAGGGAAAATGGGGAGAAATGGACAAAATGTGTACTGGTTATATATGGCTGTTGGTAAGGTGCCACCCGGAAGGGGAATTTAAGCCACTATTATTTTCCATAGCTATACTGCTCAGGGACCAGAATCAACCTGTTGATCAGGTAACTGCCGCTCCTTTACTGAAATATGACCAAAAATGTACGTTAACTATGTGCTATTGTGAGAAATTGAGCGTATTACACATTTTCGCGCACTAAGTAGTCAAATTTTGAGCTATATCAATATATTTAATATCAATAGAAAGCTACTGAAACATGCGTTCACGTGGATGTAAAATATGTTTTGTCAGATCATCGACAAATGCACAAGAGAGCTTTAAGTTGGTATTTCAACATTTAATTTTACCTATTTTTCATACTTTTTCAGAAAATAGTCAAAATACTTTTCTCTCAGCTGATTTTTGTGAGGTATAAATGTTTAGTTTTGATTCAAACATGTTCTAGAACTATTGTTCACATCAAATAACCCGTTTGTGATAAAAATAATGAGTTATGTAAACATATTACACGCTTTTTTGGTTGAACTTAAAAATCGGCACGCTTTTCTTCAGGCTCTGGAAAATGGACTGCATCTCACATTTTTGCCCTATGAGTAGTCAAATGTTGAGCTATATCAATCTATTTAATATCAATAGAACGCTACTGACACAGGTGTTCACATGAATTTAAAATATTTTGTGTCTGATTATTGACAAATGCAAAAAAAGAGCTTTAAGTTTAAGCCAAAAATGTACATTACGATTTTGAGAAATCGAATGCATTGCACATTTTTGCCCAATGAATAGTCAAATTTTGAGTTATATCAATCGATTTAATATCAATAGAAAGCTACTGACACAGGCGTTCACGTGGATTTAATATATTTTGTGTCTGATTATTGACAGATGCGAAAAAGAGCTTTAAGTTCGTATTTTAATTTCACCTATTTTTCAGTAAATAGTCAAAATATTTTTCTCTCGGCTGCTTTTTGTATGGTATAAATGCTTTGTTTTAATTCAAACATGTTCCAGAACTATTGCTTACTTAAAATAAACCCATTTGAAATAAAAAATAATGAGTTATGTGAACATATTACACATATAAGATGGACGTAATATGTTCACACTTATGTTTCGGCTCGGGAAAATGCACAGTGTTCCACATTTTTGCCCAATGAGTACCCAAATTTGAAAATGTATCAAAATCCTTGATATCAGTTGAAATGCACTATCAAGGGCTTTAATGTGGATATATAATATTTTATTTCTGCTAAATACGAAATGTACAACAAAGCCTTCTCTGGAGCCATTTTTCAAAAGTGATTTTGACCACTGAAGAAGTGATCACAGCAACATTAAAAGTTATCTCAGCCAATACAAAAGTGATCTTGGCCACTGAAGAAGTGATCACCGCGATTTGAAAACTTATCTCAGCCAATACAAAAGTGATCTTGTCCACTAAAGAAGTGATCACACCGACTTTAAACGTTATCTCAGCCATTAAAAAATTGCTCTTGGCCACTGAAGAAGTGATCACAGCCTCTTTTAAAGTTATCTCAGTCACTACAAAAGTGATATTGGCCAATGAAGAAGTGATCACAGTCACTTTAAAGGTTATCTCAACCATTACAAAGTGATCATGGCCACAAACAAACTGGTGTCAGCCGCTGAAAAAAATATCTAAGCCACTACAGAGTGATCGTGGCCAATGAAGAAGTGATCACAGCCTCTTTGAAAGTTATCTCAGCGGCTACAAAAGTGATCGTGGCCACTAACATTCTTATGTCAGCCCCCTAAAAAGTGATCTAGGCTACTGTAAGAGTGATCTTGATCACTAAAGAAGCCATCACAAAAGACACCTCAGCCACCACAAAGGTGATCTTGGCCACAAACAAACTGATCTTGCACAGTGAAGAACTGATCACAGCCACTTTAAAAATCATCTCAGCCGTTACAAAAGTGATCTTGGCTATTAACAATCTTATGTCAGCCCCTAATCAGTGAGCCTGATAACTTCAAAAGTGATCTTGACCTCTAAAGGAGCCATCACAACTACTTTGAAAGTCATCTCAGCCATCACAAAGATGAACTTAGCCACACACAAGATGATCATGTCCACTGAAGAAGTGATCACAGTAACTTTGTAGTGGCTGAGAAACCTTTTAAAGTGGCTGTGATAACTTCTTCAGTGGTCAAGATCTCTTGGGGCTGAGATAACTTTTAAAACGGTTGCAATCACTTCTTTGGTGGTCAAGATCACTTTTTGAATGGATTAGATCATTTTTAAAGTTGCTGTGACCACTTCTTCAATGACCAACATCACTTTGTAGAGGCTTAGATAACTTGTTCAGTGGCTAACACCAGTTTGTTAGTGGCCAATATCACATTTGTAGTGTCTGATATAACTTTTAAAGTGGCTGCGATCATTTCTTCAGTGGCCAAGATCATTTTTGTAGCGGCTGAAAAAACTTAAAAAATTAACATGAGTGAGAAGTCCTCCTGGTATTCGCTAGGACAAACATTATCAATTGCTCAAATGAAGAGATTAACCATGTAAAAAACAAACTTAGCGCTTTGTTGCACATTTCGTATTTAACAGAAATAAAATAGTATGCATCCAAGGTAAAGTTCTTGATAGTAACTTTCAACTGATATCAAAGATGTTGGCACATTTTTTTTTAATTCTGGTACTCATTGGGCAGAAACGGAAACACATTGGTATGTTTGATAATTTGGCGGCCATTTTTACCTGAATTTTTATGTTCACACACAGCATAAGGATTCAACAAATGTCATTAATGTCCATTCCAGATGGCACCTAGCTCCATCTGAAGCCGTCTACCAGCGACAACACGAGCTAAGTCAGCAGGCGGCGCTGGCTAATTGCTGGCTGGATAGCACACGACAGCACGAGACGCCTACGCTGGCTAATTGCTGGCTGGATAGCAGACGGCACCGACGCCAGCTAATTGTTGGCTGGACAGCACACGGCACCGACGCTAGCTAATTGTTGACTTGACAGCACAAGACGCCGACGCTGGCGAATTGCTGGCTGGACAGCACAAGACGCCGACGCTGGCTAATTGTTGGCTGGATAGCACACAACGCCGACGCTGGCTAATTGCTGGCTGGACAGTACACCACGCAAACGCTGGCTAATTGTTGACTTGACAGCACAAGACAGCAAGAGACGCCGTCTCTGGCTAATAATGTTGGCTGGACAGCACGAGACAGCAAAAGACGCCGACGCTTGGTAATTGTTGGCTTGAAAGCACAAGACGCCGACACTTGGTAATTGTCGGCTGGACAGCACAAGACGCCGACGCTGGCTAATTGTTGGCTAGATAGCACACGACGCCGACGCTAGCTAATTGTTGGCTGGACAGCACACGACGCCGACGCTGGCTAATTGTTGGCTGGACAGCACACGACGCCGACGCTGACTAATTGTTGGCTGGACAGCATAAGACGCCGACGCTGGCTAATTGTTGGCTGGATAGCACACAACGCCGACGCTGGCTAATTGTTAGCTGGAGAGCACAAGACAGCACAAGACGCCGACGCTGGCTAATTGTTGGCTGGACAGTACACCACGCAAACGCTGGCTAATTGTTGACTTGACAGCACAAGACAGCAAGAGACGCCGTCTCTGGCTAATAATGTTGGCTGGACAGCACAAGACAGCAAAAGACGCCGACGCTTGGTAATTGTTGGCTGGAAAGCACAAGACGCCGACACTTGGTAATTGTCGGCTGGACAGCACAAGACGCCGACACTTGGTATTTGTCGGCTGGACAGCACAAGACGCCGACGCTGGCTAATTGTTGGCTAGATAGCACACGACGCCGACGCTGGCTAATTGTTGGCTGGATAGCACACGACGCCGACGCTGACTAATTGTTGGCTAGATAGCACACGACGCCGACGCCAGCTAATTGTTGGCTGGACAGCACACGGCACCGACGCCAGCTAATTGTTGGCTGGACAGCACACGGCACCGACGCTAGCTAATTGTTGGCTGGACAGCACAAGACGCCGACGCTCGCTAATTGTTGGCTGGATAGCACACGACGCCGACGCTGACTAATTGTTGGCTAGATAGCACACGACGCCGACGCTAGCTAATTGTTGGCTGGACAGCACACGACGCCGACGCTCGCTAATTATTGGCTGGACAGCACACGGCACCGACGCTGGCTAATTGCTGGCTGGACAGCACAAGACGCCGACGCTGGCTAATTGCTGGCTGAACAGCACAACACGCCGACGCTCGCTAATTATTGGCTTGACAGCACACGGCACCGACGCTGGCTAATTGTTGGCTGGACAGCACACGGCACCGACGCTGGCTAATTGTTGGCTGGACAGTATAGAGAACCCTTTAGCTCCGAGAGGGGCGATATAGATTATTGGGAATTGTTAATCGTACCCGACCTTTTTGTTTATCCATACTGACCTTCTACGGTGCCTCAAGGACAACCAAAGTACCACAAACAAATTTTGATAACAAACCGCATGGAAATTTTATAAAACAATTTTTCTTGGGAAAATAGAAATACAGTATTTTTATTATGACAAATAAACGTTTTAACGTTTTTCGAAATATTACTCAATTTTTTTTCAAAAAAAAATGACTCCACGAAAAAATATAGTGCGATGTTTAGTTTAAAATGTTCCCAATTTTAACAATTTTTTAATCCACAATCGCCATTCCCACTAATAGACAAATAACCGGATGGAGACGACACGGCCAGCGTGAGGAAACGAAACAGATCGGTGGCAAGACATGTAAGATGGCGGGAGACGTGATCCCGGTCCCGGGTAATCAGTCAGGGCATTTATCTGTCCCCGGTCCCAGTTTATCACCAGGACAACAAGCCCGGGATCCTACTCTCTGCTCAGTACCGCATATTTCCAACAAGAATAGCTTCCAAAAGCAGAGCTGTAGGGTGCCAATGGCGCCCTACAGCTCTGCTTTTGGGAAGCTATTCTTGTTTCTGCTCTTCAGACTGGTGTGAGATACTGTAAATCTGGTCATTTTCGCGTGTTTAAATTTTTATTTTTCTTTAGTAGTTTTTGCGAGATTTCTAAATTCGCGAATTTGTTCTTTTCGCGAAATATGCGAAAATTAAAACCTCGCGAATATTACCAGATCTACGGTATACTGTTCCCTATACATCATCCCAGCAAACATGAGGCGCTTACCCAATGCTGGGTTAATGTTGGGCCGGCGTCGGAGACGGGCCAACAATAACCCAGCATTGGGTGAATGTCTCGTGTTTTCTGGGATATAGTATTCTACACCAAGTTAGCAAATGCCACCCTTCACAACGTGTTACGGGTTAGAAAGCATTCCATATCTTCGAAATTATTCATACAAATACTATGCTAAAATGGACACAACACATGTGTAGACTAAACATAAACATCACTTATTTATTAATAATAATTTTATACATTAGCAGTATTTTAATAGCTTTTTAAACTTAAAGTCTGTAATAGTTCTTAAAAGTGTATATGTTATCCTTTTATCTATGAGTCGAAGAATTCATGTAAAATGTTATAATTTTATCTATGAGTCACAGAACTCACGCAACATGTTATCATTTTATGTTTGAGTCACAGAACTCACGTAGCATGATATAATTTTATTTGTGAGTCACTGAACTCAAGTAACATGATATTATCCGTTAGTCAGATGTAATGGGCAATTCAAACATTACTTGTATAAAAAGTTTCCAATAATTAACCCTGTACCCGTTAATTTTTTTCACCCACTTGAAGTTGTGTCTCGCTACCGCGATCCACAAATTCAAGTTCGTGAAAATTTATCATATTTGTTTAATTTGAGACAAACTATTTGCAAATCGTCATGTTTAAACACATATTTCATTCTCAATAACTGCGATAGTCGGCTAATAAAACTAATGAAAAGCGATTCTAGTTGTGCTTAGCGCTTAGACATGTTCAAGGGTTAACCCTTTGACTTCCAGGCCGGGGTGCATACCAGGATCCAGATATACTGGTGTAGGAGTTCTATTTTTCGTCATTTGAAGCTGGAATTGCTAACGCAATTTCCAGCTTCAAATGACAAAAAATACATCAATGTAGTATATATTTGACGAAAATTTGTGTCATTTTATGGTTACGTTCATTGACGAATGACGACGGAAATTTCCGTCATGTATGGTAGTGAAAAGGTTAAAAATATTACAAATCTCGCGCCTGAAGAGATATACTGAAGAGCAAGACATCTTCAATCAAACTTAAAACTCAGTGATTCCATTAACCTTTTCACTACCATACATGACGGGAATTTCCGTCGTCATTCGTCAATGAGCGTAACCATAAAATGACACAAATTTTCGTCAAATATATACTACATTTATGTATTTTTCGTCATTTGAAGCTGGAAATTGCGTTAGCAATTCCAGCTTCAAATGACGAAAAATAGAACTCGTACACCAGTATATCTGGATCCTGGCATGCACCCCGGCCTGGAAGTCAAAGGGTTAAATAATCACATACATATCAAGTACTAAGTAAAAATTAGCGATAGTTTAGGTGTTCACATCATCTGATCATTCACCCTTTCATTGCCAGAATAACTACAAGTAACAAATAACAAGCCATATCATAAATATTTAACCCTTTAAGTGCGGGCGACGCATGTAAGCGTTTTTAACCTTCCCATGGCAACAACCCTGAAAATTTCGTGAAGAAACGTTATATAGTTTAAACGTTACACTGTATAACATTTAAAATACTCATTTAAATTTCACGAAATGTTCAGGGTTGTTCCCGTAAGACTTCCAAAGAGTGCTTGCAAAAATTGATTGAGGATTAATCAATGAAAAACATGTAACGCGGCCATTGTGATTTCTAGTAGAGATTTAAACAATATTTTAAATTCATTTAAATCTGAAAATGGCGCCAGCAATGCCAGGTTTAACTGAATGTGACAAGTCATTGCGTAATGCGTCAATGTGTAACCTATTGAATTAACCCTTGCAGCGCTACAATATGACATTTATGTTTTACCCACTTAAAGTTGTGTCTGCCTACCACAAGCTAATTTTGAAAACAAGCCGCATGGAAATTTTATAAAACAATTTTTCTTGGGAAAATAGAAATACAGTATTTTTATTATGAAAAATAAACGTTTTAACGTTTTTCGAAATATTACTCAATTTTTTATCAAAAAAAAATGACTCCACGAAAAAATATAGTGCGATGTTTAGTTTAAAATGTTCCCAATTTTAACAATGTTTTTGTGTTTGTTGTGTGTCCCAGGGCAACGCGGTGCTCGATATGTGTTTGTTGTGTGTCCCAGGGCAACGCGGTGCTCGATATGTGTTTGTTGTGTGTCCCAGGGCAACGCGGTGCTCGATATTTGTAAAACAAAATCTCACACTCAATTACTTTTTTTTAATCCACAATCGCCATTCCCACTAATAGACAAATAACCGGATGGAGACGACACGGCCAGCGTGAGGAAACGAAACAAATCGGTGGCAAGACATGTAAGATGGCGGGAGACGTGATCCCGGTCCCGGGTAATCAGTCAGGGCATTTATCTGTCCCCGGTCCCTGTTTATCACCAGGACAACAAGCCCGGGATCCTACTCTCTGCTCAGTACCGCATATTCCCAACAAGAATAGCTTCCAAAAGCAGAGCTGTAGGGTGCCAATGGCGCCCTACAGCTCTGCTTTTGGGAAGCTATTCTTGTTTCTGCTCTTCAGACTGGTGTGAGATACTGTAAATCTGGTCATTTTCGCGTGTTTAAATTTTTATTTTTATTTAGTAGTTTTTGCGAGATTTCTAAATTCGCGAATTTGTTCTTTTCGCGAAATTCGCGAAAATTAAAACCTCGCGAATATTACCAGATCTACGGTATACTGTTCCCTATACATCATCCCAGCAAACATGAGGCGTTTACCCAATGCTGGGTTAATGTTGGGCCGGCGTCGGAGACGGGCCAACAATAACCCAGCATTGGGTGAATGTCTCGTGTTTTCTGGGATATAGTATTCTACACCAAGTTAGCAAATGCCACCCTTCACAACGTGTTACGGGTTAGAAAGCATTCCATATCTTCGAAATTATTCATACAAATACTATGCTAAAATGGACACAACACATGTGTAGACTAAACATAAACATCACTTATTTATTAATAATAATTTTATACATTAGCAGTATTTTAATAGCTTTTTAAACTTAAAGTCTGTAATAGTTCTTAAAAGTGTATATGTTATCCTTTTATCTATGAGTCAAAGAATTCATGTAAAATGTTATCATTTTATCTATGAGTCTCAGAACTCACGCAACATGTTATCATTTTATGTTTGAGTCACAGAACTCACGTAGCATGATATAATTTTATTTGTGAGTCACTGAACTCAAGTAACATGATATTATCCGTTAGTCAGATGTAATGGGCAATTCAAACATTACTTGTATAAAAAGTTTCCAATAATTAACCCTGTACCCGTAAATTTTTTCACCCACTTAAAGTTGTGTCTCGCTACCGCGATCCACAAATTCAAGTTCGTAAAAATTATTCATATTTGTTTAATTTGAGTCAAACTATTTGCAAATCGTCATGTTTAAACACATATTTCATTCTCAATAACTGCGATAGTCGGCTAATAAAACTAATGAAAAGCGATTCTAGTTGTGCTTAGCGCTTAGACATGTTCAAGGGTTAACCCTTTGACTTCCAGGCCGGGGTGCATACCAGGATCTAGATATACAGGTGTAGGAGTTCTATTTTTCGTCATTTGAAGCTGGAATTGCTAACGCAATTTCCAGCTTCAAATGACGAAAAATACATCAATGTAGTATATATTTGACGAAAATTTGTGTCATTTTATGGTTACGTTCATTGACGAATGACGACGGGAATTTCCGTCATGTATGGTAGTGAAAAGGTTAAAAATATTACAAATCTCGCGCCCTATGATATACTGAAGTGCAAGACATCTTCAATCTAACTTAAAACTCAGTGATTCCATTAACCTTTTCACTACCATACATGACGGGAATTTCCGTCGTCATTCGTCAATGAGCGTAACCATAAAATGACACAAATTTTCGTCAAATATATACTACATTTATGTATTTTTCGTCATTTGAAGCTGGAAATTGCGTTAGCAATTCCAGCTTCAAATGACGAAAAATAGAACTCGTACACCAGTATATCTGGATCCTGGCATGCACCCCGGCCTGGAAGTCAAAGGGTTAAATAATCACATACATATCAAGTACTAAGTAAAAATTAGCGATAGTTTAGGTGTTCACATCATCTGATCATTCACCCTTTCATTGCCAGAATAACTACAAGTAACAAATAACAAGCCATATCATAAATATTTAACCCTTTAAGTGCGGGCGACGCATGTAAGCGTTTTTAACCTTCCCATGGCAACAACCCTGAAAATTTCGTGAAGAAACGTTATATAGTTTAAACGTTACACTGTATAACATTTAAAATACTCATTTAAATTTCACGAAATGTTCAGGGTTGTTCCCGTAAGACTTCCAAAGAGTGCTTGCAAAAATTGATTGAGGATTAATCAATGAAAAACATGTAACGCGGCCATTGTGATTTCTAGTAGAGATTTAAACAATATTTTAAATTCATTTAAATCTGAAAATGGCGCCAGCAATGCCAGGTTTAACTGAATGTGACAAGTCATTGCGTAATGCGTCAATGTGTAACCTATTGAATTAACCCTTGCAGCGCTACAATATGACATTTATGTTTTACCCACTTGAAGTTGTGTCTGCCTACCACAAGCTAATTTTGAAAACAAGCCGCATGGAAATTTTTTAAAACAATTTTTCTTGGGAAAATAGAAATACAGTATTTTTATTATGAAAAATAAACGTTTTAACGTTTTTCGAAATATTACTCAATTTTTTATCAAAAAAAAAATGACTCCACGAGAAAATATAGTGCGATGTTTAGCTTAAAATGTTCCCAATTTTAACAATGTTTTTGTGTTTGTTGTGTGTCCCAGGGCAACGCGGTGCTCGATATTTGTAAAACAAAATTTCACACTCAATTACTTTTTTTTAATCCACAATCGCCATTCCCACTAATAGACAAATAACCGGATGGAGACGACACGGCCAGCGTGAGGAAACGAAACAAATCGGTGGCAAGACATGTAAGATGGCGGGAGACGTGATCCCGGTCCCAGGTAATCAGTCAGGGCATTTATCTGTCCCCGGTCCCTGTTTATCACCAGGACAACAAGCCCGGGATCCTACTCTCTGCTCAGTACCGCATATTCCCAACAAGAATAGCTTCCAAAAGCAGAGCTGTAGGGTGCCAATGGCGCCCTACAGCTCTGCTTTTGGGAAGCTATTCTTGTTTCTGCTCTTCAGACTGGTGTGAGATACTGTAAATCTGGTCATTTTCGCGTGTTTAAATTTTTATTTTTCTTTAGTAGTTTTTGCGAGATTTCTAAATTCGCGAATTTGTTCTTTTCGCGAAATTCGCGAAAATTAAAACCTCGCGAATATTACCAGATCTACGGTATACTGTTCCCTATACATCATCCCAGCAAACATGAGGCGTTTACCCAATGCTGGGTTAATGTTGGGCCGGCGTCGGAGACGGGCCAACAATAACCCAGCATTGGGTGAATGTCTCGTGTTTTCTGGGATATAGTATTCTACACCAAGTTAGCAAATGCCACCCTTCACAACGTGTTACGGGTTAGAAAGCATTCCATATCTTCGAAATTATTCATACAAATACTATGCTAAAATGGACACAACACATGTGTAGACTAAACATAAACATAACTTATTTATTAATAATAATTTTATACATTAGCAGTATTTTAATAGCTTTTTAAACTTAAAGTCTGTAATAGTTCTTAAAAGTGTATATGTTATCCTTTTATCTATGAGTCAAAGAATTCATGTAAAATGTTATAATTTTATCTATGAGTCACAGAACTCACGCAACATGTTATCATTTTATGTTTGAGTCACAGAACTCACGTAGCATGATATAATTTTATTTGTGAGTCACTGAACTCAAGTAACATGATATTATCCGTTAGTCAGATGTAATGGGCAATTCAAACATTACTTGTATAAAAAGTTTCCAATAATTAACCCTGTACCCGGTATTTTTTTCACCCACTTAAAGTTGTGTCTCGCTACCGCGATCCACAAATTCAAGTTCGTAAAAATTATTCATATTTGTTTAATTTGAGACAAACTATTTGCAAATCGTCATGTTTAAACACATATTTCATTCTCAATAACTGCGATAGTCGGCTAATAAAACTAATGAAAAGCGATTCTAGTTGTGCTTAGCGCTTAGACATGTTCAAGGGTTAACCCTTTGACTTCCAGGCCGGGGTGCATACCAGGATCTAGATATACAGGTGTAGGAGTTCTATTTTTCGTCATTTGAGGCTGGAATTGCTAACGCAATTTCCAGCTTCAAATGACGAAAAATACATCAATGTAGTATATATTTGACGAAAATTTGTGTCATTTTATGGTTACGTTCATTGACGAATGACGACGGGAATTTCCGTCATGTATGGTAGTGAAAAGGTTAAAAATATTACAAATCTCGCGCCCTATGATATACTGAAGTGCAAGACATCTTCAATCTAACATAAAACTCAGTGATTCCATTAACCTTTTCACTACCATACATGACGGGAATTTCCGTCGTCATTCGTCAATGAGCGTAACCATAAAATGACACAAATTTTCGTCAAATATATACTACATTTATGTATTTTTCGTCATTTGAAGCTGGAAATTGCGTTAGCAATTCCAGCTTCAAATAACGAAAAATAGAACTCGTACACCAGTATATCTGGATCCTGGCATGCACCCCGGCCTGGAAGTCAAAGGGTTAAATAATCACATACATATCAAGTACTAAGTAAAAATTAGCGATAGTTTAGGTGTTCACATCATCTGATCATTCACCCTTTCATTGCCAGAATAACTACAAGTAACAAATAACAAGCCATATCATAAATATTTAACCCTTTAAGTGCGGGCGACGCATGTAAGCGTTTTTAACCTTCCCATGGCAACAACCCTGAAAATTTCGTGAAGAAACGTTATATAGTTTAAACGTTACACTGTATAACATTTAAAATACTCATTTAAATTTCACGAAATGTTCAGGGTTGTTCCCGTAAGACTTCCAAAGAGTGCTTGCAAAAATTGATTGAGGATTAATCAATGAAAAACATGTAACGCGGCCATTGTGATTTCTAGTAGAGATTTAAACAATATTTTAAATTCATTTAAATCTGAAAATGGCGCCAGCAATGCCAGGTTTAACTGAATGTGACAAGTCATTGCGTAATGCGTCAATGTGTAACCTATTGAATTAACCCTTGCAGCGCTACAATATGACATTTATGTTTTACCCACTTGAAGTTGTGTCTGCCTACCACAAGCTAATTTTGAAAACAAGCCGCATGGAAATTTTTTAAAACAATTTTTCTTGGGAAAATAGAAATACAGTATTTTTATTATGAAAAATAAACGTTTTAACGTTTTTCGAAATATTACTCAATTTTTTATCAAAAAAAAAATGACTCCACGAGAAAATATAGTGCGATGTTTAGCTTAAAATGTTCCCAATTTTAACAATGTTTTTGTGTTTGTTGTGTGTCCCAGGGCAACGCGGTGCTCGATATTTGTAAAACAAAATTTCACACTCAATTACTTTTTTTTAATCCACAATCGCCATTCCCACTAATAGACAAATAACCGGATGGAGACGACACGGCCAGCGTGAGGAAACGAAACAAATCGGTGGCAAGACATGTAAGATGGCGGGAGACGTGATCCCGGTCCCGGGTAATCAGTCAGGGCATTTATCTGTCCCCGGTCCCTGTTTATCACCAGGACAACAAGCCCGGGATCCTACTCTCTGCTCAGTACCGCATATTCCCAACAAGAATAGCTTCCAAAAGCAGAGCTGTAGGGTGCCAATGGCGCCCTACAGCTCTGCTTTTGGGAAGCTATTCTTGTTTCTGCTCTTCAGACTGGTGTGAGATACTGTAAATCTGGTCATTTTCGCGTGTTTAAATTTTTATTTTTATTTAGTAGTTTTTGCGAGATTTCTAAATTCGCGAATTTGTTCTTTTCGCGAAATTCGGGAAAATTAAAACCTCGCGAATATTACCAGATCTACGGTATACTGTTCCCTATACATCATCCCAGCAAACATGAGGCGTTTACCCAATGCTGGGTTAATGTTGGGCCGGCGTCGGAGACGGGCCAACAATAACCCAGCATTGGGTGAATGTCTCGTGTTTTCTGGGATATAGTATTCTACACCAAGTTAGCAAATGCCACCCTTCACAACGTGTTACGGGTTAGAAAGCATTCCATATCTTCGAAATTATTCATACAAATACTATGCTAAAATGGACACAACACATGTGTAGACTAAACATAAACATCACTTATTTATTAATAATAATTTTATACATTAGCAGTATTTTAATAGCTTTTTAAACTTAAAGTCTGTAATAGTTCTTAAAAGTGTATATGTTATCCTTTTATCTATGAGTCAAAGAATTCATGTAAAATGTTATCATTTTATCTATGAGTCTCAGAACTCACGCAACATGTTATCATTTTATGTTTGAGTCACAGAACTCACGTAGCATGATATAATTTTATTTGTGAGTCACTGAACTCAAGTAACATGATATTATCCGTTAGTCAGATGTAATGGGCAATTCAAACATTACTTGTATAAAAAGTTTCCAATAATTAACCCTGTACCCGTAAATTTTTTCACCCACTTGAAGTTGTGTCTCGCTACCGCGATCCACAAATTCAAGTTCGTGAAAATTAATCATATTTGTTTAATTTCAGACAAACTATTTGCAAATCGTCATGTTTAAACACATATTTAATTCTCAATAACTGCGATAGTCGGCTAATAAAACTAATGAAAAGCGATTATAGTTGTGCATAGCGCTTAGACATGTTCAAGGGTTAACCCTTTGACTTCCAGGCCGGGGTGCATACCAGGATCCAGATATACTGGTGTAGGAGTTCTATTTTTCGTCATTTGAAGCTGGAATTGCTAACGCAATTTCCAGCTTCAAATGACGAAAAATACATCAATGTAGTATATATTTGACGAAAATTTGTGTCATTTTATGGTTACGTTCATTGACGAATGACGACGGAAATTTCCGTCATGTATGGTAGTGAAAAGGTTAAAAATATTACAAATCTCGCGCCCTATGATATACTGAAGAGCAAGACATCTTCAATCAAACTTAAAACTCAGTGATTCCATTAACCTTTTCACTACCATACATGACGGGAATTTCCGTCGTCATTCGTCAATGAGCGTAACCATAAAATGACACAAATTTTCGTCAAATATATACTACATTTATGTATTTTTCGTCATTTGAAGCTGGAAATTGCGTTAGCAATTCCAGCTTCAAATGACGAAAAATAGAACTCGTACACCAGTATATCTGGATCCTGGCATGCACCCCGGCCTGGAAGTCAAAGGGTTAAATAATCACATACATATCAAGTACTAAGTAAAAATTAGCGATAGTTTAGGTGTTCACATCATCTGATCATTCACCCTTTCATTGCCAGAATAACTACAAGTAACAAATAACAAGCCATATCATAAATATTTAACCCTTTAAGTGCGGGCGACGCATGTAAGCGTTTTTAACCTTCCCATGGCAACAACCCTGAAAATTTCGTGAAGAAACGTTATATAGTTTAAACGTTACACTGTATAACATTTAAAATACTCATTTAAATTTCACGAAATGTTCAGGGTTGTTCCCGTAAGACTTCCAAAGAGTGCTTGCAAAAATTGATTGAGGATTAATCAATGAAAAACATGTAACGCGGCCATTGTGATTTCTAGTAGAGATTTAAATCATTAAATCGTTTAAATCTGAAAATGGCGCCAGCAATGCCAGGTTTAACTGAATGTGACAAGTCATTGCGTAATGCGTCAATGTGTAACCTATTGAATTAACCCTTGAAGCGCTACAATATGACATTTATGTTTTACCCACTTGAAGTTGTGTCTGGCTGCCGCGATCCACAACTTTAAGTGGGTAAAAATTACTTATATATGTGCAATTTGAATCGAAACATATGTCAATCTAGTCAAACTAACGCTCGTTTGTCCTTCTAATTATCTTGCTTGAAGGACAAACAAAAATGGTAATCACGGTTATAGACGTGATTGGAGCTTAAAGGGTTAAATCAAACACATATATACATCTATAATATTATCAGAATATTTTCAATTATATCTGGATATTTTATTCACAAGGTTCAAATAGATTAGAAATATCTAAATATATTTAATGTTTTAATGCCACCTCAGCACGTACATGGTTCGTGTTACAGTTACCATGTACGTAAATTTTCATTTCGCCTGTGCACTCGGTGTTCACTGTATAGTTACAGTGTCCAGTTCTGTTGTCTTATAACTTAGCCCTTAGAGGGTTTACATTACAGTTTTCTAGTTTAGTCACTTTCTCAGCAAGTGTTTATTCCACCACGGTATTTAGAGGGTTCACATTACAGTTACCATATCTAGTTTAGTTATCTTCTCAGTAAATGTTTTGCCGCCAGTGAGGACATCGTAATCATAAACGAACACAAAGTGTTGATCATCCATATCTCTGGCAGCAACATACATCTTGTGACCTTCCTCATCCAGACATACACGTGTACATACAAATTGTTTCTGGAGCAGCTGCTTAACCTCCTCCATGTCCCTGGACAGCAGCAGTACATGGTGTTGGACCTTGTCCGTCATGAGTATTCTGCCGTGTTTATCTGTGGTTATGTCAAATAGATAATCCAGCTTCACGCCGTGTATGTCACCTCGGTATTGTCTCGTCACACGCCCGTCTCTGCCAACCACCGCAACCTGGTGATTCATCCAGTCTGTGACGACATAATGGTCACCGTCACCATGACGTTTTGTAGCACCCAGCTTGATGTCACCAGGTAGTGTGATCACGTCTAACGGCTGACCGTCGGCTGTGTAGCGGTGAAGCTTGTAGTGTTCAGAATCGCACACTGTGAGATTTCCTCTGTCATTAAATGACTGACGAGGATAATAGTCAACCCGCTGTGTAAGATGATGTCTCATAGTGAAATCATCCATGATCTTAATCCAGATTAACACTTTATTACTTTGGTCACACACAACAAGCATGGCTGATCCCCCGTGCGTCATCAAGCACATTCCCTGAACAATAGTTTCTGCTCCACCTTTATGTTTATACTTCTCAATGAGTGAACCATCAGGGTTATAACAGTATACAACTAAACCTGTGTGATGTACAACATAAACACGCTCCTTGTACACCACCATACCTAGCACTGCTTTATCCTGGTTGTGTAAGCTGATCCTACCTACTTCCTCTCGCTTCTTATGAAGCTCAGATTGCTTGATGTCAACTCGTCCTTGAAACATCTCATCAGTTCCACTTTTTTTGATAGTGTCACAGCGCCACATGAATCCTTGTAAGTCATTGACGTGATTGTCTAAAGCTTTCTGCAGAGACTCCGTTGATGTCACATAGTCATACGCTTTATCTGCGTCAGCCAGCTTGACCTGAGATGATCGCAGACTCTCTAGACTCGCCAGTGTTAGAGCCTGACTGTCTGACGTCACATTTACCGTCTTCTGCATTCGTCTACGTACCTCTTGTAGATTTAACAGCATGTTCTTCTCTTCTTTGTCTAGTCTTTCATGCATTGATTTCAATGTAGACTTCACTTTCTCACATGTATTATCAATATCTTTCTCAGCTTGCTCCGCCTGCTGCTTGGTCTTCACCATGGCTTTCTTTACATGATCTATCAATCCATCAGTGTGCTTAGTCGTTTGTTCCAGCCTTTTCTTGCAAACTGCACCCTGCCTCTCTAGCTCACAGCGTCTGTGACCGTCATGAACAGATACAGAACATGTACTGCACATGGGCAGCTTACACTTCAGACAGTACATGTCAACCAACTGGTGTTTGTGTCGGCGACATGGAGGGTAAGGGTGCTCATGGCGTTTGATGAATTCCTTTGCTTCAGGGACTCCAATAACTTTGTGCAATTTGGTGCCTTTGAATTTATTATGTTTAGTAACACACTTGCGACATTGGAATTCACATCCTTCTGTACAGTAAATCACAGCTACCTCATCACAATCTTCTGTAGAACAAACGACACCTCTAGGTTTCCCTGGTGTTTCCTCCTTTATCTCCTTTATCTCCTCTTCCCCCATCACCACCTCTTTCAGCTCATTCATGAAGAAAAATTTGGGTAGATTATCCACACCACCTTCATACAGAGCAGTCACCTCTCTACACACAGGGCAGGGCAGCTCTTTATCAAAGTCATTTTTCACAGTATAATCTTTGAGGCACGTGTAACATAAAGCATGCCTGCATGTCAACATACGAGGATCTTGTAGTTCATTCAGACACACAGGACACTCTATCAGCCGCTGTAACCGCTGTTGTTTATCTGGTGCATTAGCACCAGCACTAGCTTTGGCTGCCATGACTTGGAAACATCAATGGTTTTGTCCAAGCAAAGAGAGCCTAACGTTGAAATCCGATGATTAGATACAGTTATATTTCTCTGCTGCGTTTGCTGAGTAGAGCTTCCAAGTGTAAGCCTACCACAGGACTGCACGTTTGTCGTCTGGTACTGATGTTGTCTACTGCAGCACTGTGTTTCTGAGGTTTCTTGAGGCATTGACCCAATGTCGGCCTATTGTTGGCCCATCGTCTACGACGCTGAGCCAACATTAGACCAACATTGTTTCAACGTCTGTGTTTGCTGTCATATACCAGGAAGAAGATAACACTGGTGTAATTGTCTCTTCTAACATCCTGCTGGCGCGGGCCTCTGTTTAACTCTTAACATGCTTAAAGCGCTGAAATATGTTTGTATAAACCATGGAGACCAAAGGGTTTTTTCAATTTGAATTCATCATAAATATATTAGTTAGCTCTTTCTGCTTCATTTGAATGCCTATGTTATGGGTCTACGATTTTCTTATTTCTTTCAGTGCGGAGACTGTCTTTAGACGTCAGAATCTGACGTATACTGACGTCAGATTCTGACGTCTAAAGACAGTCCCCACACTGAAAGGGTTAATATACGTGCCAGACAACTAGATGTAATGACATTGACACACAGTGTAGCTTGTTTACTGTTAGATAAGTCCACGATTAGTCCCCAGTTTTACCATCTAGGCCTAATGCATCTATAAATCATTTTTGTGTGGTATTTTCGTACAAATACAATTGGTGCAATGGCGTATTTTATTCGGTTCTGGGCTGGTTGCTCAATGCACAAAAATCCTTTTTTATCAACTTTGACTTTGTACGAAACCAGAATTCGCAACGCTTTGATATCTAAATCTACGAGACTATAACGAAGTGCACGCTCTGAAAATTTTACTCAACATTAAAAATTGTTCTTTTAATGATATACTTCCTCACTCAATCAAAGTCCATAAATTGTGTGGAAAGTAAATCAAGGTATTGGTATGAACATATTTATTTAACGAGGATTGTACAATAAGCAGAAGCTAATTCAATGTACGCTCCTCGACAATCAAGGTATTTGTAATTGTAACAAAAATAAATGATGATTGACCAGATGTAAACTAAAATGTTGTGACAGGAACAGACGGGGGTCTAAAATGCACCACGCCAGATTTAACTGTGTTTACTTCTAGTTGTCAATCATTAAACCATTGGTTGCTACTTTTATAAATTATAAGCCAGGGGTAACTAAATAAAGCTAAGTCTCTAATTACGCCCTCCTCTTAAGCCTTAAAGCTCTACATTATATAATTAAAATTTTCACGCACTTGAAGTTGTGTCTCGCTACCGCGACCCACAACTTCAAGTGCGTGAACAATTTTCATATTAGTTTAAAGCTGCATAAGTGTTTTTCTTATTTTATTCTAGAGATCAAATCATTGAAAAAATTATTTTATTTTTTTTATTTTACTTCTGGTTACTGAGTTATTAAGCTTTTAAGTTTGACAATTTGTCAACAATGCTGCCCCACCAAAACAAACCTGTTCACAGCGGAGTAAGACACACTGTCTATATAATCAGGACCTTTAAAAGTACCAAATATCAGATAACGGGCATCATTGAAAAAGAATGGGACACGTTCAAACTTATTCTTATTTTGGAAGTGATGATAGGTAAGTTTCAAAGTACACAGTTTATTTTGTCATGCCATGTAGGCATATCTATGATTTGTTGTTGGGCGATATGGGTGAGACATGCATATAATGTCATGTTCAATTTCGGACACTATGTGGAGAATGTCAGTATCTTTAAAAATAAGACTATCCTCTTTGTATAGTTCTTTTAAGTGTGGGCCAGCATCCGAGCCTCTGGCCCACCACGGATCGAGCTGCTCTCATCTGACCTGCGAATTCGCACTAAAAAACAATCACGTAAACCATATTTTTCACTATTTTGATTTTCCGTGATTTTCTTGAAGAACATTTGCAGTTTTTTATTCGATACCTCACGGGCATTTCAAAATATAGTGACAATGCTATTTGAAAATAGCAGACTATTTTATTTCATCGTTAGTCATCACATGCAGTGATATAAATTGCGAAATGCGGTGAAATAAAATAATTGTAAAAAAACAGCCTTTACTGTACCGGTAGCTGAGTTCCCAGCAAGCGAGAGACATTCAACCTTTGATGGATCAATGTTGGACCAGCGTCGTAGGAGCTGGACCAACATTGAACCATTAATGGTTCAGTGACTCGTGCTTGCTGAGTTATTATAGGGGCTGGCCTTGTCTTGGGATACCAACCGGTGGTTAGTGGGGGCTTGGCATCGCAGCCAACACGAGGCATTGATCCGATGTCGGACTAATTCGGGCTCATCGTCTACGGCTCTGGCCCAATGTTAAACCAATGCGACTAAACGTCTCGTGTTTGTTATTATAACTTGGTGGTGTATCGCGTTGTGATCTAATCCAGCTACATTTACATCGATTTTGTGAATTTATAAAGCCCTCAAAAATATATGAATGATTGTTTTGAACATTTTAGGTTATTTGTGTCGAAATAAACAAAACAGCTATGCAGCTTTAATTTGAGACCAAACATTTGTAAATCTGGACGTTTAAATACTTATTTCATTCCCAATAACAGTGATTTGATTGCCAAATAAAACGGGTTAAAACGATTATGGTCGTGCTTAGCAGGCAAAGGGTCAACCTTAATAACGAATATAGACGCCAGGTGGGGGTGGGGGTGGGACATCGTTCAAATAAAGGTAAGAAAGTGATAGAACCCATCGAGACGAGGAAACGTCCACGCAGACGAGGAAACGTTCACACCGACGAGGAAACGTCCACACCGGCGAGGAAACGTTCACACCGATGAGGAAACGTCCACAACGACGGTGAAACGTCTACGCCGACTGGCGGGGAAACGTCACACCGACGAGATAACGTCCACGCCAACTGAGAAACGTCCACGCCCACGAGGAAGCGTTCACACCGACGAGATAACGTCCACGCCGACGGGGAAACGTCCACGCCGACAGGGAAACGTCCACGCCGACGGGGAAACGTCCATACAGACGAGGAAACGTCCACGCCGACGAGACAACGTCCACGCTGACGAGGAAACGTCCACGCTGACGAGGAAACGTTCACGCTGACGAGGAAACGTCCATACAGACGAGGAAACGTCCACACTGACGAGATAACGTCCACGCTGACGAGGAAACGTTCACATCGACGAGATAACGTCCACGTCGACGGAGAAACGTCCACGCCGACGGGGAAACGGCCACGCCGACGAGGAAACGCTCACACGGACGGGAAAACGCCGACGCCGACGGATAAACGCCCACGTCGACGAAGAAACGTTCACACCGACGGGGAACATCCCTTTCTTCACACAAAACAGGTGTCTTAGGATGGTTTTCCAATTAAATGAGTCAGCACGAGAAGACTTATTATCAGACACGAGACGTTAAAGGTGATCTATCACCCCTTATATGGTATGAATAAATTTGTGACAAATAAATCAAAGTTGCCACAAGATGGGGCACAAGTGTTTCCTTATATGGGGTTTCCCATATAGGGACATAATTATTCATACCATATAAGGGGTGATAGATCACCTTTAAACCAGTATGTTTTATTGTTGGGCCAGCGTTGAAGAAGTTGGACCAGTACTTTAAAACAGTACTGTATCAACGTCTCGTGTCTGCTGGGTAGTTATCAGAATATTATGACTATATTTTATCAAACGAGTCAGCACGAGAAGATTATCCCAGTAAACACAAGACATTGAACAAATGTTGGTTTAATGCTGGCCCACCGTCTACGACGCTGGACCAGCAATAAACCAACATTGATTCAACGTCTTGTGGTTGCTGGGTAGTTATCAGAATATCTTGACTATATTTTATCAAACGAGTCAGCACGAGAAGATTATCCCAGTAAACACAAGACATTGAACGAATGTTGGTTTAATGCTGGCCCACCGTCTACGACGCTGGACCAGCAATAAACCAACATTGATTCAACGTCTTGTGGTTGCTGGGTTTGTTATCAGAATATTGTGACTATATTTTATCCAACATAGATTATTATCTTGAGTTTGAGTAGATCTAACATTATACGTTTTTTTAACACTTGACATAAAGTACAACTACCTAATTTGTGTCATATGTTACGTAGAATTCAAATATCTATTAACCAAGTCGTTTTCATTAGTGATTTACAGGTAGAGGGAAGGAGAGGAATGAATGGGGTTTAGGAAATGTGTGTGCACATATAGGCTAAACTGGGCCAGGAGAACCTCCAGAGGATGGTGAGATGAATGAGATGACACTGCCCTCCAGAGATTCGAAATGCACGCTACCTCTCGGTCAAAATGATCAGTGTGACTCACGGTATACGATAAAATCCATTCTGTGTCGTAGCAAACACATCACCTTATGATTTGGGACTTTGCGTTGATTACTGTGAAAACGCAATTGGCTTAGCAGATATATTTTATATCAGCGAAACATCCATGATTCAGTATGGTGTTTCTTTGTATTGCAAACGTAAGCATGAGTATTTTTTTAATTACCCGAGTACTGAATCTTTACGAGTGAGCGAGGAAGAAACATTTTGTTTCTTTAAAACTTGAATGCCAGAGCGGGGGGATCTCCTACTTTCCAAGCAGGCAGCTTTATTCGGATACCATGCAAAATAAACAAGATATTTATATTACCCAATGTTGATGACATTTTGGGCTGACGTCATAGAAAATACGCCAATGGTGGCACGTCAAGGTTGGCTGAATGTTTGTCTGTTGTCTGCGACACCGGCCAGAAATAAAGTCAACCTTGGGTCAATCAATGTTTTGTGATTACTGGATAGCCGGTACCCGGGTAGGGGGGGGCGGCTCATAACACCAGCAAAAATGTGTCACAGGAAAAAATATAATCCATCCGGATTTTTAGGGGAACACATAAAAAATGAAATGAATCGGGCTTTAGGCCACCTTTGTGCACATATAGGCTAAACTGGGCCAGGAGAACCTCCTGAGGATGGTGAGATGATTGAGATGACACTAGTAGATGAGGAAGAAACATTTTTTTGTTTCTATCAAAACGCCGAGACCGGTAACCGAACACCGTGCGTGAAAGGCAGCGGTGCTAACCACTACCCCAGGGCCCCCGCCCAGGGGAACACATATTTTGTTAACAGCCAGCCTGGAAAAACATAATGTAGTTGATACATTGCTTGAAATAAAAACAGCCAATCTGATCGAAAACTACAGCCCCCCCCCCCTGATATTGTAATGGTCACCCCCTTAAGTTTACTGCAGAACGCGACATTTTACCAGCAAACAAGATACCAATGTTGTTTTTACCCTTTCAGCGCGTGGATTGACTTTAGACGTCAGAATCTGACGTTCATAGACGTCAGATTCTGACGTTTACAAATACAAATACAAAAATGTTTTTTTAAATTTTGCACCCAGTGTCACGAGGTCACTGGGTGTACACATTATAAACAATAACATTGGTGGCAGTGTTGATGTGTCAGGGCAGCACATCACGCATCTTCATCTATCCAGTTTTCTGACGGTCAGACCTGGGGCCTGTTTCACCAACTTTAATTCGACTTAAGTCAGTTGACTTAAGTCAGTCTTAAGCTAACTGATTGGTCGAGACGTGATCACGTGTTGATAGTTAAGACAAATTTTTGACTTAAGTCAGGCTGGTGAAACTGGGGCCTGATAGGGCAAGATGCCCATCACATGGTAGACACAATAACCCGCATGGCTGAGGTCACAATTCGCACCTGACAGGTAACTCAGCCAAACCAGAAGTTTAATGTGCTATGCATAGCCCTCAAACACGATCCATTCAACCAATGCCGGCACAATGCCTGGCCACCGTCTGCGACACAGGCCCAAAACTAGGCCAACACAACATCTGCTGGGAGGAGAATACATGTAGGTATAGCATTATAAATAATTATTTAAACTTTGTCATTAACACATCTACCTAGTTGTTTTAACATCTTTATATTTTCGCACTTAAACAATTTGGAAAATGTGTATGTATAATATAAATAATAATATAAAATTATCGAGGCAAATATAGTTTTGTTTCTCTATATAAATATGAACAGATAAATAAGTAATGGAATTCGTCTCCGATATCAGAACTGTTGCATGGCACAACAGAATCATGACCACTTTTTTCAATTGTTAAATTATGATAAGATAATCGAAATCTGCAAAGTTTAAACCTAAGTTGTGCAGGCAATATATACATGCGATGATTTATACAGTTATTAGATTGCAAAACTTCTGCGTTCCATGATTGTTGATACTGGTCGTTCAATCGTAATTTGAGAGCTGGTTTCAACCAATCTGAGATAACTAATTGATCATTCCAAATATGAGCAAAACCACATCCGTTTAACATTGCATGTATACGTGTTACCCAAGGCAAACGCACAATATTGTGGAGATACAAATAACTTGTATATTATATACAAGTTTATAGACAGTACATGATTAGCTCAGATGAGAATGATATCATTCTTTGCTTCACCTCCAGTAAACAGGTAAAATAGGATGGCGTCCACTCTCACCATATACTATTACATATGGTAAGCATCGAATTCGTTTACATAAAATTCACGAACCAGAGTCAATAATACAAGACTACATATAACACATATAACTAAAGTTGATCTCCGTACTGTAAGAATTACAATATTTCTAATGGCCGTAGACCCGAAACGTAGGTATTCAAATAAAGCGTAAAGAACTAAATTAGACATTTATGGTGATTTCAAAATGAAAAAAACATGTTGGACTGTTAGTTTATATACAAATATATCAGCGCTTTAACCCTTTAACCGCCAAATTATTCAATTGGAATTTTCACCCACTTAAAGTTGTGTCTCGCTGACGCGATCCACAACTTCAAGTGAGTGAAAATTATTCAGATTGGACAAAATGGAGGTCAACTCTTTTCAAATCTTGCTGGTTGATGTCACATTTTATCTTTAACATATGTAAAATGTGGTACTTAATGTGCTATTAAAAAATGAAAACCCGAATATATGCGGCACCGGCGGTTAAAGGGTTAAGGGTTGATGCACGTCCACCGTCTGCGACGCTGGCCTTATATATACAGCACTCATAAAACGCCGACACTGGGATGGATCCAACGTCTATAAAGCTGGCTACCATTACACCAACATCAGGTCAACATCTATGGCCTGTACCACTGATAAGTGGATACATCTGAGTTGATGCCAGAGACACCAGGATCTGTCCACAGATTGGACTGGGGGGTAGGTCCAGGAATACCTCTATGCTAGGAAACCAGCGAATAATAGACGTTGAACCAATGTTGGCCCATCGTCGCGAACGGTTAAAAAACAATAAACTAGCATTGGGTGATTGTCTGGTGTTTGCTGGGAGAGCTGGTGACGAGCCGTTTTGACAGCCTGGTAGTTTATATACTAGGCTTTGCCTCGCTCTCTCCTTTTTCAAACGTATATAATTACAGCGCGGAGATCGATTTTAGACGTCAAAATCTGACATATAGACTAAAATGGAGAAGACAAAGGCTGTATGGATAGGATCAATGATCAATTCTAACCTAAGGTTGTGTTCCAAATATAATTTAGATTGGGTGATATCTGGAAGTTTTAATGTTTTAGGAATAAATATGAACGCTAACTTATCTGATATTTGGGAAACTAATTTGACAAAAAAACTTAATGAAATTCGTTCTTTATTAGCTATATGGGGGCGGCGACGGTTATCAATAATGGGTAGAATCACTGTTATAAAAAGTTTTTGCTCTTTCAAAGCTAGTATATTTGTTTGTATGTCTTCCAAACCCCACTTTACATGTACTTAAGATATTAATCACATTTTTTATAAGTTTGTTTGGCAGAATAAACCAGATAAATAAAAAGAGATACGTTACAACAACCATTTATTAGAGGAGGGTTGGTATTGACCACTTTTTAAAATCACTCAAATTAACTTGGTTGAGAAGAGCTCTTAGGGAAAGTCTTTCCTGGCAATTTGCATTTCACCAAATTATCAAAAAACGTCCCTTCATATGGGCGTTTGGTAGCAACTACTTACAAACTCATATTAAGTGTATAGATAATCCTTTTTGGAGAGATTTTTTTGCAGCTTATATTAGCCTAGTGGATAAAATTAGTATTGAATGTTTTAATGAAATTCTAAACGAACCCCTATGGTTCAATAGGGCAAAACAAGGCATATTATTTATATTATTTATTAAAGATATTTTAAGGGAAGAAGGTACATTTTTTAAATTTCCGATTTAAAGCAACGTTTTTAAATAAAGGGCACGTATTTAGATTATATTAGGTTGCAAAAAAAAACTTGCCAAAAACATGGCGTGAATTAATTAATATTAAATCGATAGAGAATATATGTTTGCTAAGAACACCACCTATTTTAAATTCAGTCAAATTGTTACTTAAAGACCCAGCCGGCAGTAAGACAATATATAAGTGTTAACCCGATGTAAGCATTATGAACCAATATGTATAAGAAGATGGGACAGGCTCTTGCCAAATGATAATAGACATTGGTCGAATATATTTGGATGGTCTTTCAAATGCACTAATAATGTTCAATTAGATGTGTTTCAATATAAACTTATTCATAACATTTTACCAACTAATAGCTTTTTGAAAAAAATTGGCATATCCCAAACAGATATATGCCGATTTAGTAAGACTGATGTAGAAACAATATTGCATGTATTTATTGAATGTCAGATAATATCAGATACGTGGAAAGAGTTTTTTATTTGGCTAAATTAAAATGTGAACATTGATATACAGTTATCGGGGGAAATTATATTATTAATTAAGTCAACTATTTATACCTATTTACAGAAAGAAAAATAATTTCGTTTGAAGGTACAAAGTATAATTTTTTTAAATTTATACAGACTCTGTTCCTTAGTGCATCAGAGAATAACACCCACGATAACTTTTTACAGAGTGGGAAAAATTTATAGATGTTGTATACCAGATATATTTATTTAGGCTTTGCACTTTTTATACACCTTTATGATTATTATATATATATATATATATTTATATACATATATATTTATATACATATATATATATATATATATATATATAT
>OZ024915.1:67605165-67612665 GCA_964017125.1 Flabesymbios commensalis
GACCGTAGACCCATAACATAGGTATTGAAATGAAGCGGAAAGATCTAACTAAGACAGTTATGAAGATTTCAAATTGAAAAAAACTTTGGTCTCCATGGTTTATACAAAAATATTTCAGCGCTTTGAAACACATCAACGCGAAAAATATCAAATACACTACTTGCCACCAGCGTGAAGGAGAACGCCAAGACAAACGGGTGATGTTTCAAACTGGTTAGATATTTTTGCGTTCGCTCCGGTTTTCTCATGGAAAATGCAGCAGAATAAACGTTGAATTTTCGCGTCTGTGCGCGTGCTCTCGTCGCCTGTGTTCTCGCTCTCGCGTTCGCCTGTTTTGCGCTTTACGGATGAGCGTAACAGACGGTTATGACAATGCATTATGTCTTCACAGCAAACACAACACGTTTAACCAGTGCTGGTTTAATGTTGGGACAGCGTCGTAGACGGTGGGCCATCATTAAACCAACATTGGTTGAATGTCTGGTGTTGTCAATTTACAACAACGTAAAACATACAACAAATCACAAACAATAAGTGTTTCGTGAGACCTCACCGGTAGACTCACACTCAGAAAACATTGTGTGGTAAAAAATGTAAGCAGTTACTGTTGTTTGTCTTTGTTCGTGTGGAGGCAAACAACAGTAACTGCTTACTTGAGAAGTAAGCAGTTACTGCTGTTTGTTTTTACACGATAGATCAGTATGTTCTGATTACTTTGTTGAGCCAGGAGAATCTCCTGAGGATGGTGGGATGAGTGAGACGACACTGCCCTCCAGACACAGGATTCGAAATTCAAACCCTTGAGGTCTGAGGCCGAGCACGCTACCTCTCGGTCACGGAGGCTCCCCACAATACTGAGTTTTGCGAGTGGATGGGGAAGAAACATTTTTGTTTCTTTCAAGCTGCCGAGACCGTGAAACGAACCCAGAAAACCTAGCGTGAAAAGCAGCGGTGGTAACCACCACCCTAGGGCCCCCGCTATGCTGTGACTCTGATTTGTTAACAGATTATTTTAACAAGCTGGCGGTCTGAGGCCGAGCACGCTACCTCCCGGTCACGGAGGCTCCCCACAATACTAACTTTCACACGTGGATGGGGAAGAAACTTTTTTTGTTTCTTTCAAACCGCCGAAACCGGGAACCGAACCCCGAACTCTGGTGTGAAAGGCAGCGGTGCTAACCACTACCCTAGGGCCCCCGCCCAAGCTAGGCCTAAACTGCACGCGATCTTGGATGCTACCCATTAACTTCGATACACTCTGGCTTCAACCTTGACTCGACGAGGCCGCCATTAACGTGATCGCCTAGTCACATTGAAAAGGAAGAAACAGGTATATTTCTCTGAAAAAAAACGCGCAGTATCAGCTGGTTCGAACCCGGGACGCATGCATGATTGGCGAGGTAGTCAGGCGCTCTGCCAATGCGCCACGTCCCTTTCTCACGGTTAATATTTGTTTTTGATCCATCTACAAGGGTCCAGGATTTTTTTCAAATTTGAGGGGGGTGCTCAAGCACTCTGTCCCCCCTCCCTCCGGCTACGCCATGGCATTGTCCACGTATTCTAATAATAAATGTGTTTACATCTGAGGCGGATTGAACGTTTGACCTCTGCCTACCCAAAAATTGCATTAAGTTTTCATTCACTGCAAGGTGGTAAAAGCTGGCGCTATTCTCACCTCGCAGTGAATGAAAATTACCCATTTTTATTTTAAAATATCAAAGTGTAATACATTACATTTTAATGGATGGTGGTATTTTCCATCTATTTAATTTTATCCAGAATACGTGTATATTTGCGCACAATTGGTAACATTTATTACTGCAGAGCGCGATGATTTACCCGGCAAACAAGATACATTGACCCAATGATTTAACGACTCTAGTTCACTGGCTATACATTATTCAATGCACATTAAAACTGAACGCTGACGCTGTGCTTGAATAATATTGAACCACAGTCTACAGCGCTGGCCCAACATTACACCAACACCTGGTCAACTGATAAGTGGATACATCTGGGTTGATGCCAGAGACACCAGGATCTGTCCACTGATCTGTGTATTTTGGGGCCGAGAAACGAACACGTGATAATTATTGGCGAACTATAACCTAGGAAACCAGCAAATAATAAACGTTCAATCAATGATGGACCATCGTCTGCGACGCTGGTACAACATTAAACCAGCATTGGCTCAATGTCTCGTGTTTGCTGTGAGAGCTGTCGTGACAAAAATGAAATGAAATGAATGGGGTTTTAGGCACCTTTGTTCACATATAGGCTAAACTGGGCCAGGAGAACCTCCTGAGGATGGTGAGGTGAATGAGATGACACTGCCCTCCAGACACAGGATTCGAAATACGAGTGAGCGGGGAAGAAACATTTTGTTACTTGAAGGCCAGAGTGGGGCTCGAACCCGTGATCACCGACTTTCCAAGCAGGAAGCTTTAACCACTGCAGCCCCGCCCTTGGACAGCTAGTAAAATGTCCACAACAGACAGTTGGAACAAATTGTAAATACACATAGCCGTATTCGGTGGTGGATCCAGAGGGTTTCCCGTGGTGGAAGGTAGTCTAATTTTATATGTTGACTGTCCTCCTAGCGCTTACCAGAAAAAACGTGAATTTTTGAGTTTTATTTTATTTTTTTTTAAAAGGGCGAGTTTTCATCGGATTTCTCTGGATTTCACTGAATAAAAACTCTAATATTTATATGAATATTTTGCTGGTCGAAATTTTGACCAGATTTATGCGGTTTCATGCATTTTAATCGTAAATCAGCTATTATCACTTTTAAAACCATAATAATATCAGAATATAATAACATTGCAGTTACGCAGCCGGAGCGTAAACTAAGGCGGGTGGTGGAAACTCATTGTTATTATTCTTTTTCTCTCCATTTATAGGGGGTCTAGGAAAATTATAAAATTGAGGGGGGTACTCAAGAACCCCGACCAGCCCCCACCCCCCCCCCCGATTCCGCCACGGCATTGTTCACATATATTCTGATAATAAAGCTTATAATCTCTAGATAATTGCACTATGTTTGCATTTATTCTGAAATTGGAATATCTACCCTATTTTGATAACTACATTTTAATGGATTGTGATATTCCCCATCCATTTAATTTGATCCAGAATACGTGTAAATTTAACTGGTCAAGTTTATTACTGCAGAACGCGGACATTGACCCAATGTTGTTTTAATGTTGGGCCAGCGTCTGCGACGCTGGACCAACATTAAAACAACATGGGGCAACGGCTCTTATTTACTGGGATGTAAAGCATTGAATGTGGGCCAGATACACTCAGCATAAGGTACAGTACATTGTGCTGGATTAATATCAGACCACAGTCTACACCACTGGCCCAACATTAAAAAAACATCGGGTCAGCATCTATGGTATGTACCACAGATAATGGATTGTGGTATTTTCCATCCGTGGATACATCTGGGTTGATGCCAGAGACACCAGGATCTGCCCACAGTGTAAGTGTGTGGGTGTGGGGGGTTGTCCAGGAAGACAAATACTGATGATTATTGGCTAACTACGCTAGGAAACCAGCAAATAATAGACGTTGAGCCAATGTTGGACCACCATTTGCGACGCTGACCCAACAATGTACACTAATAGGGTGAACACAAATATGAGATGGGGAGATGATGTCAGCATCATGATATATTAATGTTGTATTTAGGAGTCAAGAGTATCGATAATGTATGTGAATAAAAGTTAAGTAAATGAACGAATAAATGGTGCCTAATGATACTCTTGTCTCCTGGCCCAAATAGGGCCAGGAGAACCTCCCGAGGATGGTGAGATGAATCAGATGTCTTACAGACACAGGATTCGAAATTCAAACCCTGGTGGTCTGAGGTCTCGAAATCTGGTCTGAGTTCTCGGACTCGGAGGCTCAACAAAATACTGAATCCTAACCAGTGGATGGAAAGAAAAACTTTGTGTCCTTGAAACCTTTATAGAGCTGGTGACGAGCCGTCGTGACAGCCTGGTAGCTTTTACTACGCTTTGCCTCACGCTTTCCTTTTACAAGCGTATAAAGCGTAAACACATCAACCAGAGAGCAATTATTATCAAACACACTACTTGCTAAACCCTTGAAGCGCTGTATTAATTTTGTATAAACCATGGAGACCAAAGTTTTTTTTTCAATTTGAAATCATAATAAATGTCTTAGTTAGCTCTTTCTGATTCATTTAAATACCTATGTTATGGGACTACTGTCATTAGAAATATTGTTACGCTTACAGTGCGAGGATCGACTTTAGTCGTCAGAATCTACAGACGTCAGATTCTGACGACTAAAGTTGACCACCGCGCTGAAAGGGTTAAACACACAAACGAGAAGACGAAAGCTAAGAAAATGTTCAACTGGTTAGATTGTATTGCGTTCGCGTCGGAAATGCAGGGAAATAAACGTAAGAGTTTCGCATCTGCTTGCTCTAGTTTTCGCCTTCTTTGAGCTTTACAGACGAGTTTATCTTAGACTATAGATACTGTGCTATATCAAATCGCCAATTGACAACAAAGCAACAAACAATAAATGTTGCGTGAGACCTCACTAGTGAACTCATGCTCAAGACGGTGCGACACTAAAGATTGCGTATATATATATAGCTGCAATCCCCATTCAAAAAGCAAAAGCTGTCCGAGAATTTTAGGTTTTTAAATGGAAAAACATAATATAAAGTTGAACATTTTAAGATGTGTTCGGAATTTCCATACAGCAATATCTGATGTGTGCGGTGCAGAAGTGCACGTATTATGTTAGCAGTGGTTAGCAGGCCTAGCAATCCCGGAGTGGTGAAGGATGTAGGTTAACGTCAGATTCTGACGTCTAAAGATGATCCCCGCACTGAAAGAGTAAAATATTTATAATAGCCGTAGACCCATAACATAGGTATCCAAATGAAGCGAAAGAGCAAACTAAGACATTTATGATGATTTCAAATCGAAAAAACCCTTTGGACTCTTGTTTTATATAAAAATATTTCAGCGCTTCAAGGGTTAAATTAATTAAATAACCGCATCCGTTTGTTGCTCGAGCACGAGACTCCAGCTTATTGAGCAATAGTCAGCAACGTGAACCCGGAACGTGTGCATATTAACCCTTTAAGCCCTCAAGATGCATTAAAGCATCATTTTGCACCCCTGAAACGGACCTAATTTTCCTACAACTAAGGGTTTTAGAATAAAAATTTCCATGAAACTGGTTTCCCATGACATGGCAATTTTCTTCAATTTCTCACCCACTTCAAATCATCTTCATTCACTACAAGTCGAGAATTGCGACAGCAATTCGCGGCTTGTAGTGAATGAAGATGGTAACGGTAAATTCAGGCCTGAAAGGGTTAATATATATAGATAGAATTTATTGACGACGATAAGTCTATGTAGACGTATGCTTAAATAAAATTAACAGTATGAATTATATCTGTACATGTATAAACAACAGGGCTACTTCTGTAAATCACAAGAACATTGACATGATATGTAATGTAAACTTAAAATCGAACTGGCCATTTTCATGATTATATACCTAAAAAAAACATAGGGTATTTAAAATATGCATCATAACTACTTAACTCTTACAGCGCGGGGACCGACTTTAGTCGTCAGAATCTGACGTCTGTAGACGTCAGATTCTGACGACTAAAGTAGATCCCCGCACTGTAAGAGTTAAGTAGTTATGATGCATATTTTAAATACCCTATGTTTTTTTTAGGTATATAATCATGAAAATGGCCAGTTCGATTTTAAGTTTAAATATTCATAATGGCCGTAGACCCATAACATAGGTATTCAAATAAATCAGAAAGATCTAACTGAGACATTTATTAAGATTTCAAATTGCAAAAATCCCTTTGGTTTTCATGGTTTATACAAAAAAAATTCAGCGCTTTAAGGGTTAACCCTTTAACCGCCAAATTATTCAATTTGAATTTTCACCCACTTGAAGTTGTGGATCCACAACTTCAAGTAAGTGAAAATTATTCAGATTTGACAAAATGGAAGTCAACTCTTTTCAAATCTTGCTTGTTAATATCACATTTTATCTTTAACATATTTAAAATGTGGTACTTAATGTGCTAATAAAAAAATAAAAACCCGAATATATGCGGCACCGGCCGTTTAAGGTTTAAAGTAAAGTTAAACAGCGTTGTGGTGATATGTATACATATATGTCCTGCACCAAAACCAGGGAAATAAATAGCTACTGCATATTATTCTACAAAGTAGCAAAAAAAGAGCATCTGGAAAGCGTAGAAACCTAAGAATGATATACAAGTTTTCTTTTTTCTAAAGTATGTAAAAACAATATTAAGAACTATAGAGGTCTATGGTATTTAGTAGAACATTTGTAAAAAAAAATATAGAGCCTATTATTAATTTGTGCAGTATATTATACCAGGCAGTCCAGCAAAAACGTATAATTAAAATTATAATTTTAATTTTCCTCTGGAAAAGTTAAATATGATGTCCAACATTTGTGAACCATTACATTCTTAGTTTATAGGTTGTTATTTTAGTACTTGTCAATCCCGTCATAGACATTGATTATTATCTTTTAACCTTTTCACTACCATACATGACGGAAATTTCCGTCGTCATTCGTCAATGAACGTAACCATAAAATGACACAAATTTTCGTCAAATATATACTACATTTATGTATTTTTCGTCATTTGAAGCTGGAAATTGCGTTAGCAATTCCAGCTTCAAATGACGAAAAATAGATCTCGTACACCAGTATATCTGGATCCTGGCATGCACCCCGGCCCGGAAGTCAAAGGGTTAACCCTTTCAGGCCTGAATTTACCATAGTCATCTAAATCCACTACAAGTGGATGAAGTGGATGATGATGATTTGATGTGGTTTAAAAATTAAAGAAAATCACCATAATATTGGTCAACCAGTTTCATGGACATTTTTGTTCTAAAACTATTGGTTGTAGGAAAATTAAGTCTGTTTTCAGAGATGTAAAATGATGCTTCAATGCATCGTGAGGGCTTAAAGGGTTAATTAGCTTATCTAGCGTTGGCCTCTTGATAAAAACATAGCTTCGACAGCACACACGAAACGTTCGTCCAATGTTATTTTAATGTTGGGCCACCGTCTACGACGCTGGCCCAACATTGGTCAGACGTCTCGTGTTTGCTGGGTCCGCCAGCAGACACGAGGCGTTCATGCGATGATGTTTTAATGTTGGGCCAGCGTCACAGGACATGGACCAAAGTCAAAACAACATAGACTTAACGTCTTGTGTTTGCTGGGCTGCCACGCAAATAGCCAAGCTTCACACAAGAATGGAAAACTACTGAGCAGCGAGCCCCTTGGTATCGAGACGTTGTTGGCTCAATGTTAGGCCAGCATCATAGACGGCGGAACAACATTAAACCAGTATTGAAATGCCTGCTTGGACTTGCTGATACGTTTCGGTGTTCACGGACTTGATAGTAGTTTCCAACGCTCCAACGCTAA
>OZ024915.1:67617665-67721760 GCA_964017125.1 Flabesymbios commensalis
GCTTACATCACCACCAAGCAGTTTTTGCCTTTTGGCTTTTTACTGCAGCATGGTGGTACACGGGGTTGAAAACAGTAAAGCAGCTAAGCCACTTAGATCAGAACCATTTTATCGCTCAATCCAAAAAGCTTGTTTCCACACACTCTCAAGGGAAGCTGAGAGCTTACTGCCCCAGTTTTTTTGCAACCAGAACTTTTTGTCTGGTTTTTCCAGACAGGGGGTGTTGTTATCCCAGCAGACACACAAGACGTTGAATCAATGTTGGTTTAACGCTGGTCCAACGTCTTAGACGGTGGATCAACGTTAAATCAACACCGATACAAGGTCTTGTGTGTATGATAAGATTCTGCAACCAATCGATCAGGTCGAAATCAGCGTTGATTCAGGAATGACCTTTATCCACTGGTTGTTAATGTGTTCTGTTCGTTGTTTATCCTATTAACCACTTTTGGGTTCAAGTCATAGTTCTTAGCAACATAAGAAACAAAATAGGCCTAATGCAACAAACCCATTGCTCAGCATAAAATCGATAAATTGGCTATACCCTAGTATCTCCCCGGGCTTGCGACCGATTGGCGACTGAGAGAATGGAAATTCGTCTGATTCTGTTTTTAAGTTTTATTTATTCCGAAGCTAAGCGACAAGAAGTCGGAATCAATATCTCATTCGTAAATTGGTTGCTCACCGCGATTTCAGTCGCCGCCAGATTTTGAACATTAATTAATTTCGTTAGTTGGTCTTTAGCTCTCTATTTACTCGCCAATACCTCTTCAGTGGTTGCTTCAAAGTCGCACTTCGTTCTGTAGAGTAGTCCTTGAAACAATAGTTGGTGACTCCTAGAAAACATTCAGAGAACATGTAGAAAAGTTAGCGATTAAATTAGGACTGATTTCAGATTGTCTAACGACTGTCTAACAACTCTTTAGCGAACCTGTCCAGCCTCAGCGACGCCTCTACAAACTGTGACGAATTTATTTTAATTACTGGTGTGAGGCGACTGATCACCGACAACAACAACGACACAGATTAGATGGGAAGACGACTGACTAACGAATGATTAGTGTCTAGTTAACGAATGCGACGACTCTGTAAGAAACTTGAAAAACTGTGTGACGAATGTTTAGCAAATGCATAACTACCAGACAGCAACAGGTTATCTGGTCGGTGAAGGTTGTTATATTAGTCGGTGATTGGTAGATTCGTAGTGCGATCGCGCCATAGAATTATAACGAGAAGATTGGCGACTGACCAGGTCCCAGTGCTTTTCTACAGTTAGTGTCCTGTTTCTTGATTCGAGGAAGGAGTCATTCTGTGCACAAGTTCCTAGAACCGATTCTCATGACGTTTTTGGAGCTTTTGGAATTACCCTCCTCCAGCTGCTGCATCAGCTTTTCATACTGTGACAAGGACACTCTTGGCTTTCCTGGCTTTGCAAGCTCCCCTCTCCTCTTCCTGAACCATGTGGACCAAATCCCTGATTACAAGGGAAGCAAACAAGCAAGCAACATTCAGCTTCTACGGCATCAGACTATCAGTTATTAGCTTCTTCGTGGCTCAGGTTCATTTCCCTGTCCGTTTTTTGGCTTTGGAGATCTGCTCGAAATGACTGCTACAGGACTGAGGAGCCTTTTTATATGCCCAACTTGATGGTTCGTCTAGTTCATCAACAGATTGTTCAGTAATGCTCAAGAATAGTAAATCAGTCTGAAAGCAGATGCTAAATTCGCTTCATTTGCTACAAGGCCGGACCATGGGCGAAATACAGTCGCTGCATGTTAAAGGGCCTGGCCCAGGCTAAAATCATAAAAAAATCGGTGATTTTATTTCGGGTTCTTAGTATGACCATATGATGTAAACATGTACATGACCTAGAACTGCAATTTTTTAAAATGTTTGTGCTGCACATTCCCCAGTTAGGTTAGATATAGATTTTATTCATTATTAACACATGTAAAAAAAATTATATTGGAGCAGTACAAGCTCATATTACTTATATTAAACTTAGCGAATTGATCATGCAGCTCTGATTAGTATGATGCATACTCATTCTATTGGATGTCAGGTTAAACGTATGGGCTGTACCTGTGATGTTTTATGCTAATAGTTTGTTTACACTATGTAGAAATAAAGGGCTCTATAATCTTTATTAACACCAAAATCACGTTTTATGAGCTGCTAACTATTAGTAATGAGTGACACTTGTCTTTTAGCTTACATTTCAAAAATTGATGTTAGCAATGTATGTACCTTTAAGCAGTCGTTTAAAAACGCGTTCGTCAGAGTCGCTGTGGTATCTCACTGGGCTAATCCAGTTTGCGATGCATTTGCGAATTCAATTCGCAATTTAATCTCTAAAAGGTCGCTTGCTTCGCAATTTCATCGCTGGAGTCGCAAAGTGGCGCAATTGAATTGCGTCGATTTTGAACAGGTTCAAAATAATCGCAATTTTTACCATCTCGCAACATGGTCTCAAAGTGTCGCAAAGTAGTCGCAAAGTAGTCGCAAAGTCTCCTCAATTTAGTCTCAGAAAGTCAAATCAGCGAGGGCTTTGAGAACAGTTTGCGAGGAAATAACGAGTAATTAGCGACATAAATGCGACCTGGAATGAAATATAGAATGGAGCGACATAATAGCGAACAAATTGAGGATAAATTGAGAGCCATGTTGATGTCGCAAAGATGTTTCAAACATGTCCTAATAACGTCACAGCTTAATCGCAATTTCGCAATTGTATCCCAATATGACGTGACATATACAACGATACGCGGCTATAATCAAGTTTGGTTGTCAGATCCTTCACCATCTGGTCGAACATACTAGGTTCCATTCTTGTAAAATTCCTGAATGATTTGACATCTTGTCTTCTGAGCTGATTCATAAGCTTCTCATACATTCCATATTTGGGTCTATTTAATAGCCACTTCCTCACCCAGACTCTCTTTCGTCGCCTCCTGGCTCTTGCTTTATTAGCCTTCTTGACAGCAGCTGCAGCAAGTAGATATGCTGCAGCTTTCAGCATATCAGCCTCATCTTCATCCAAGCTACTGTCTCCATCCATAAACAGCTCCGCATCGTCCCTGATGTCCATCTCTCTTGTCATAAAATGAAGTGAGAAGATGTTTATCGGAGTTTTCTTATGCTTTCGAAATCGCAATTATCTTGCTAAAATGTCGTGCAGCTGTCGCACGAGTGTTGCGCGATACTCGTGAGACACTTGTGAGACACTCGTGCGACACTTGTGCTTGGTCAAAATTCACACTTTAGTTGTGAGAATGTCCTGCGAATGTCGTGCAAATATTGTGCGACATGTTTGCGTATTTTAGGCGAATTTTCATCCCAAATTCGGGTTGAAGTTCGTACGATATTCGACCGACATTCGTGCGTCATACGCAAATGTATCGTAATTAATGTAGCGTAATCAATGAGATAGCAAGTAAAAGTTGTCGCTAATTCGCAATTTTTATAGCTATTTTAAATCGCAAACTAGTTTCAAACCGTCGCAGCCCAGTGAGATACCACCTTTCAGTTGCCAAACAGTCGTTTCTTGGTGATATACTAGCTAGATGTCGGCAAATGCTTTCAGCGAATGCTTAGAGAACGTTTAGCGAATGTATGGCGAAAGCTCGCAAAAGAATTAGGCTAGTTTCCCAACGAATGCAACGCGAACGCTCGGCGAATTCTCAGCAACTGTTCGCCGAGCATTCGTCGTGCGCTCACATTTCTCATGCAAATGAGCTTTCGGCAAATGCTTGGCAAATGTTCAGCGAATGAATGGCGACTACTAATTCCCAGAATGTATATTAGTTTTCGACGAATGTTTGCCGAACAGTCGGTAAATGTATGGCGACTAACTTGGCGATTGTATGCCGACAATTTCCAATTCCCTGTATATACCTAGCTGTACCTAGCTATATAAATTATAGCATACGATTACATACAAAACATGCATACGCACACATTGGGCCTGGCCTGCATCTATTTTCAACAATTTGTTATTATATACCTGCTAAAATTTAGGTCAGGTACTTTGTATCTCTGCTCACGATGGCCTTTACAACCAGGGGCCAGTTTCTGTATCATACTTAAGTAAAAAGTATTAAATTTGTACTTAAGTACGTTACAGAAACCGGCCCCTACGGCCGGTTTCTGTAACGTACTTAAGTACAAAATTAAGTGGGCTGGTTTACGTAACATACTTAAGTAAAAAGTTTACTTTTTTCCTAAGTACGTTATAGAAATCGGCCACAGGGTCCAGTTTCTGTAACATACTTAAGTGCAAATTTAACACTTTTTACTTAAGTATGATACAGAAACTGGCCCCTGATCATCATACAGGAAATTATTGAACTGTATGATATCTTGACACGTGTAATATATAGAATGTTTTAAATTAGTACATTATTTTCCAAAACTGATTTGTTTTTTATATAAAAATAATTACCTCTAATACCTGCAGTTTTTTATGTTTTGAAAAGTTAAACTATGATATCCATGTTCAGTTCAACCTATTTGTTATGGGTAGACAAGCAGGCCCCATCTTAAATTACAAGCTACACAATTCTTATTTAAGATGACTGGCTGAGAAGATATTTTTCGAGATAGCTGCTAAATCTGATAGGGTATCTCAGGATGCATTGCTCATATCAGCACTGCAGCTAAATATAAGCTAATCAGCTCAAGCCTTTTCGTCGAATGCTAGGCAAATACTTTCGCCGAATACGCGGCGAACATTTGGCCTACTGCAAAATGACCAAATCTTTCGGGGAACAGTGAAAAATTAACAAGTCCTTCAGCGAATGCTCGGCGGACAGTACAAAATGACAAAAAAAAAAATGACAAAAAAAACAGACAAAAAGCTTCATTCGGCGAATGCTTGGCGATTATTCGTCCAGGGAAATCTGTTCAGCGAAAAGTCGCCTCAAATTCGCCAAAACTTTCAGTGACTGCTCAGATTCGCCATGTATTCACGGATCATTCGCCATACATTCGCTTAAATCACATTTTTTATAATATAAGTGTAGTGACTACAAAAATAGGCCATCATAGATCAGAATAGCCTTCTATAGTCCAGCGGTTTCCATTGTGCAGTCGCAGGCCGCCGCAGCAAACACGAGATGTTGACCGAATGCTGGGCTAATGTTGACTGACCATCTACGACGCTGAGCCACCAGTAGCCTATAGTATTGGGTTACCGTGTCGTATTTGCCGTCACGCTGAATGTGTCACAGATGGCGTCACAGACGGCGGGCCAACATTAACCCAGCTTTGGTTCAAAGCATCGTGCTGGTATAGTCGGTATAGCCTGCAACGTGTCAGTGTAATGGGCATTAGTTCGATGCTGGGCCATTGTGTACGATGCTGGCCAACATTTAACCCTTAAAGCGCCCAATTTTTTATGTAAACCATAAAGGCCAAAGGTTTTTTCTCAATTTAAATCATTATAAATGTCTTAGTCAGGTCTTTCCGATTTATTTGAATATCTATGTTATGGGTCTACGGGCATCAAAAATATTTTTACTCTTACAGTGCGGGCATTGATTTTAGACGTCCGTCAGACTGTTGACGTCATTACAAAAGCCATTGACACTAGGGCTACATCTATTAGCCATCAACCTTCATGTGAACGCAATCCCGCCAGCATGAAGTACTGACTAGGACTGAATAGATACTGGCCAGCTGGTCCAACATTTTACAGACATTGGGTCAGTTTTGGCTTGTACTCGCCACCAGCAGTATGCACTGCCAGACCCTCGCAGCTCAGCAGTTTGGTTCGATGCCGGGCCAGCGTTGCAGATGGTGGGCCAGCATTAGACCAGCATTTGGTCAACGTCGTGTTTGCTGGGTGTGAAGACAAGCACCAAAACGGAATAATAAATTCCACTTAATACATAGTCTCTACTGTCCACAGGAGCCATATAATAACATTAATTACAAAAGCCATAGACACTACATCTATTAGCTATCAACCTATCTGGTTATGCTGCTGGAGGGGAGACATCTCTAGTTTTTTTGCTTACGAAAAACTAGTCCTTTCTAGTAGGAAACAAATAAACATAATTTCCCGAGTAGCAGCCATTTCTAATCGGAAATAAGCTTTGCAAGATGACCATATGTGCCAAGTTTCAGAATGTTCGAATAAATATCTGCTAATCATCGCGCCGACAGGGAAAACCGTTATGACAGAGCGACGGTAATTTTAAATATGATCTGTGAAATTTCCAAACGAATTTGTGCGCCATCGCAATAAAAATGCATGAGTCAATCGCGTTTGCCGTTCAAGTACACGCCATTTTCAAAATCGTCCGGCAGATTGACAATATTTGCCAGTGAAATATCAGAGAATTTGGGAGCAAATAGAACACTGTTTATTTTGTAGCATGTGGTCCTATGCACGCAACTACTAGGTATATTGGCTTCATTCCCTGGGCCAGTATTCTAGTACAAGTCACGATATATCGTAGACTTCGGATTGGTCGAAATGGCCATCTCGATAAATTCGAAACCTACGGTATATCACAACTTGCTCAAGAATACGGGCCCGGAGACGACGTAGTGTATTTCTATGGCTGTACGACCGTTTAGGATGATAATAACAGTGTCCCTAGTGTGGCTACGCAGTCTTACTGGTGACGTAATCGTCCTGACAAATTTCATACAATGAATTCTCCCAGGGGTAGGCTACCCCTGGGGAATCTAAAATGAGGAGCGACATATCAGGTTACGGAGCAGCTCTAAATGTAGGGGCGGATCCAGAATTTGAAAGGGGGGTCTGACTGAAAAATATATGGCGGCTCCACATGATTTTGAGGCAATTTATTATAGAAAAAGGGGGTTCAGAACCCCACTGAACCCCTCCTCTCTCCCATCTGGATCCGCCACTGCAATGAGTTATTCAATAGAATAAACCAACACTGCGATTCAACAGATAGCAAACAGAAGACGATGATCGAAGGTTGGCTCAATGCTGTTACACCGTCTGCGACGCTGGCACAACATTAAACCAGCATTGGTTCATAATTTAGTGTTTGCAGTACATGACGCTATCTTTGTTTGCCAAGGTGAAGGTGGTCTGGTAAAGGGGATTCACAAATAGATATTAACGACCTGTTGGACCCTCTTTTTGCTGGTTCGTCTGGTGTGAATGCGGTAATGGATGTAGTCTATGAGCCAGACAATTTGTCAGTGCCATCTCAAGGAGCGAATGGCATTGTTTGCTGTTTTCCTAACAAGGATAGCTCTGTTCTTTCAGAAATGCCACGGTGTCGGCAAAAACAATTAAAATGTGGGAATGAACAATATATCTACATGTTTTGTTTTATCGATTATCGTTTTTTGAACGATCTGTTATTGTTATTAAAAAGCCTAAATTATATGAAGATTGGAAGAAAATATGAATTAAATTAAATACACAAGAGATATCATTGACCCTGACCATTCATGTTGTTTGTGACAGTGGACCAAAAATTAAGTGAGTAAATATTGCTTTACGTTGCACTTTGCACAATCATGGCAATATCGTGACAGACGGAAGCCCGGAGTGAGGACTATGCCCTAACCCTACTTTTATCGCCTGGCTCAAGGGCTCTGCACACTCCATAAATTTAAACAGTTTGCTACTGTAAATGCACAACCATCTGACAAACATCTGACACGACCGCTATTCGAACCCAGTTTCGAGCCACAATAGGACCGAATGAATTCAAATGTTTGGTCTTAAAATAGGCAAATTTGAGTAATTTTCACCCATCGTCAAGTGGGTGAAAAATTAAATGTGGTAACTTAGCGGGAAAGGTGTTAAGTTCATACGACGAAAAAATGTAGTTAAAAACAAAACTCTGTCTGCCACGCTGCACCATATTCATATATTATTACCAAATCTACGACGTTGGACCAACGCTAAACCAACATTGTTTCAACGTCTTTTGTCTGCTAGGTACCACCGTCACTGACTCAGGCAGCTGAATCTATTATATCTATACATTTCTCGGGACAATTTCCCCAGCAAAATGTGCAAAACAAGACTGCGGTGGTATCAAGAAGGAAAGGGGCACTAAGCATTATTCCCTAATCCCATACCTCAATTTAAAGATGACACACAGGCAATGATTCTCAATCTATTCTGGCTGAACCCACTAAAGCACTTAACTTGCAAACAGGAAGCCTGAGAAAGAACAGTTGTGTCCAGGGAATTGATAGCAGCCGGCGTTGATAAAATGAAACTATGTCTTATGAGAAAAATATTTAAAAAATTGGTAAAATTGTTATACCGGAACGTTGATGCTGTTGTAAAATTTGTAACAAAAATCACCGACTCCTTGTTGTGTAAGGCAAATGGCATCGAGCAATGGGCGATTAGTATCACTTTCTATTGATATGTAAGAATATAAGCGATTTAAGATAAAGATAAATACATAAATATTATTTTAAATGCCCCTCCATGTATAAATGTATTGCATTAATGTCAAAACTATTCGTAACCTTGCTGCTTTTGTATATTCAAGTTTCCAACGGATCACACATTGAATTATTAGTTTTCGTTTTGTCTCCTCGTATATGCATGTATAAGGCCCTATGTAAATTGTAAAATACTCAAAGACTATGTCTAAGCTGAATAAATGAACTATGCACTATTAACCAGTACATTCATGTAGTGAATGAATAGCTTATCTGATAACGTATTCAATCCTAACGGGGTTTTATGACACCTTTGTACACATATAGGCTAAACTGGGCCACGAGAACCTCCTGAGGATGGTGAAATGACACTGCCGTTCCGGACACGTAATTCGAAATCCGAGCCCTTGCGGTCCAATGCCGATCACGCTACTTCTGGGTCACAGAGGATCCCCACAATACTGACTCTTTACGAGTGCGCGGGGAAGAAACATTTGATATCTTTTAAACCTGGATGCCAGAGCGGTGGACGAACGCGCGATCTCCGATTTTCCAGGCAGGCAGCTTTTTAAAACCACTGCACTAGGGCACCCGCTTGTTACTCGACATAGGCTATAGCTTATAACGAAACTTTTAAGATCGTCTTAGGACATAATTGATATGATCCCAATTCCAGTTTCAAATTATGAAAAATAGTAAGAAACAACTCAATCCAGCAATATTCAGCCATAGTGAGAGAGAGATTTGAGGCGCATCTAGACCAATTCATAATCAATGTCAGTGAGCGAAAACTAATATAATATCCAAGCTGGCACATTGGGTGTTTTACTTCATGGGCAAATAAACCGCTTTTTTTAATTAGGCCGATTTTTCAGTCATTTAAAGTCGTGTCTCGCTACCGCGACACACGAGCGGGGGCCCTGGTGAAGTGGGTAAAGCTGCAAGCTTGGAAAGTCGGAGATCGCGGGTACGAGCCCTATATCTGTAACTGGGAAATATACTAAGCATTGGCCCAACGCTAAATGTTTATACTGTTAGACAGCAAATACAGTTAAGAAACATCGCTGTGCTCGCTGCTTATACCTTTTTTGCTGGGTAAGAAATAGGTACCAGAAGTAGATATCTGTCTGTTCAAATTTAAAAAGAAAATGACATATATTTTTATTTATCTTCGTTTAAACTGTTATATACGTTCACAATTACATTTTCAAATAGATCTGATTGAAGAATAATAACCTGGTCCGTAATAACAGAGAAGCATCATTTCGCACTATAATAACCAAACAAACCAGTACACAGTGTTATTATTCACCAGGTGCCTCTGCTCTCCTAGAGACATCTAGTGAGTATTACCTGTAACGGTGATATTTTCTTGTGAATAAAAATATCCCCTTACTTGACATGCAGATAATGTTTCTCCCTTTCTTCACTGAACATAGCCTACTTTTCCCAAATACAAAGTCTTGCATTTTATTGGGTACCCAAATGAAATATTTGATAATAATAGATAAATATCTATAATTATTGATAATAATAGATAAATATCGCTGATAGATCTTCACAGCACGCAATTGACAATTTAGATAACTCATAAACCGATTATTAGATTAGGCGAAAGTCGTCTCGACAACCACTCATAGTAAACTAAAACTATCTGCATATTGCCAAGGGAAACATAATTTATAAATATTGCAGTAAGATCTCTCAGAGTACTCTGGTAAATTCTGGGCTGACATTCTTTAAATTATCTGTTCACATAAAGTATATAGTCCACTGGATGGGGAGATTATGTTTGCTTGAAAGGTGCAGAAAGCTTGGCATTCTTATTTGTTCTTATTTTACCTATTGGAGGGCCAGAATCACAAGGGTGGACATCTGGGAGAGTGGCAGCAAGGGAGAAAATAATGTTTGAACATATGTACCCCTCGCTATTTTCTTAAATATAGTTTGAAAGGTATGAAAAAATGTAGGAGTGCCTCAAAGCACCCTATACATTACACATGGTTGCATGTAGGGGCCTACTGTTACTAGGTCATTTTATGTGAATATGTGCTTGCAAATTTTCAATAATGACTTTGAAAGTGTCTTTTTATGCCCAATTCATTGATATGTTCTAGAAAGTTTACATTTTTCCACCTTTTCTTGAAGGTAGATGATAAATGTTTTTTTCCAGGTAAAGCCAACCTATATAGAAGATTACCATAAAAGTTATTAAGAGCCAACTACTGTACAGACAAAGAAATTAAATATCACCTTACCATACCCCCTAAATTGAAAGTAACGTCTTATTTCGCGCTACTGCATTTATCTGCATTGTATGTCTATGTGTGTTAAATCTACAGGAATTTTCCGGTTGCAGGTCCCATTTTAAATTAGAAATATCAGATTGGAGACTAAGATGATGTAATATTATTTAATAATTTTTTTTTATGATATCACTGGACTTTTTATATAAATATCGCATTATATCTTTCAGATTTAATGCAATATTCATATACGTATATTTTGCAGTATGCAGCAATGTCATAGATACTACTGAAGCTTAGTTAGGATTGTCATTAGTTAAGATCAACATGTTTTTTAAACACATAGAAGTATTATGTGTTTCCAGGATATCAAACTGTAAATGCAACTTAGTAGAGAAGGAATACCTTATCTGCTGGAAGTCCTGCATTACCAGATAGTCTATTGGAATTTTATTGGAAGCAATTTTAATGATGGATGTCCTTGGTATTCCACCAATAAACAACCCCCAGGAAAGTATTGACACTGGCATAACGAAGTGCATAATATGTCAAATAGACACAAAGAAGGCACCAACAATATTCTTGTGATCTGTTAATTGAATAGTTTCTAAGCCAAGATAGAATATTTCCAGTAACACTGTATTTTTCAAAAATGTATGTAGATCAGGCCTTTGTGTCAAACGCCTTTGCAAAGTCCAAAGGTCAACTAGAAAGGAGACAACGAAATTTGTAAAAATAGTTTTTTTTAAACTTCATATCTACCGTGTAAAAGGACTGTCGTGTTTATTTTTTAAATGTTAGGACTGCTGTAATATGAACATGATCGCAGTTAGAAAGAGGTGGTTCCGTTCCAATTTTATTAAAAAAGCGAGTAGTGCTAGTAAATAAAAGGTCTATACAGCTCTGGCTGTTTCCGCTAAAACAGGTTGGTTCACTGATAAGCTGATCATATGAATCGAACATTTCTTTGCACACTTTGCCAACATTACATGTTTTATCGCGTGCGTAAAAATCTGAATGTTTGCAATTCATGTCTCCTATAAAAATTACTGTGTCAAATGTGGACGATGCCGAATCGATAATATTTTGAACATCTTCAAAGAAGAATTTTGAGGATTAATCAGGAGGCCTATAGCAAGAGCACAGGAGTATTTTGTTATTGTCACACTTAATTTCCAGACACATTATTTCACTATCAGCGGGTTCAAAGCAGGTGAGCCTGTTGCTGTTTACAGAATTATGAATGTGTAACCAAACCACAGTACCTGTTCATTGGTCTCGGCGGTATAGTAGAGTTGAGCATTTCAATATCGACATATTTGTCAGATTTGTGTAACCATGTCTCGGCTACACATATTATACTATTTTCACGAGATGAAGCTTGAGCACACAAATAATCAAATGTTCTGATTGTAGGGTTTTTGCTGACTATGGCTCGAATACTCCTAATATTCACACCGTATAAAGGTAACTGGTTTATAATATTGGTGATAAAGAGGTGTGCCCGGATTGGACTCAATATCGCAACAATGTTTAAGTAATGTTGCTGCAACAAAGTTAACAAATATAAAATTTAGAAATATAATACACCAACAATTATATTCTGATTGTCAAACGAATTCGTACGTTCCTTCCTGCACTGAGGAGTTTTATGTGGAAATTACCAAAACTAGCTCTATAATAATCAATGTAGGGCCTACAACATAATGGTGCTGAGTAAAAATATGACATGATTCCCCTGTATTTCAATTAATAAAATAGAGTTATGCCGCATTTTAAACTCTCCAATGAAAACAAGTAAATTAGTAACTATATACACACATAGATTATGTAAGGCTACTCCAATCAATCTTGAGTACTCATCAGCCATATTTACAAAAAATAACAAAACAATGCAGTATATCATGATATCTACGAACCAGCATAACTTGTTATGGTTCATTTGTATCATAAGTGAATGTAAAAATAAAATATAGAAGAAATTCCACCTGCGATTTTTGTGGGTGTGTCAATCGGTTTGAGTTCCGTGCTGATCTCAACGTGTTTCGCTGAGATACCAGTAGCCTAAATGTATTATACCAACCAGTAAGTGTTTAATGCTCGTTCAAGTACTTACAAACACTGAAAAGTGATATTTAGCACCTAATCCAAGATGGCCGCCAGAAAATTGTCAAAGAAATTTACAAAATTTCACATTACTTGGCAAATATTTTATGAGCACATGTTTTATTATGTACGATAACTTCCACGATCAGTGTCATTTGTTTCAGAGATACCCCTTGAGTCAAAATCAGCTGATTAGTGCCTCATTTGTAGAGTAACTAATCAATACAGACATTTTCTAAAATGGCCGCCGTGAAATCAATGCATTATTTGTGCATTACTAAAAATTGTTTGCTTAATATTTCTCTCAGAAGCACGGTTTTTGTGTTCATTCGTACAATCCATTAAATGTATTTTAATATGTATTTTAAGTGCTAGAACATATTATTTAAGAACGAATCAAAGATGGCGGCCGTAAAAAAGGCAAAAAATATTTTCGAAACCTTTTGAATATAGTTCATGTGCACACGTTCTGTTCTGTACGAAAATCTTTGTCAAGTATTTAATCATTATGCCGATTCGAAAATGGCCACCGTGAAATCAATGAAGAAATGCATTTTCAACATAGTTTTCCTAATTGCCATCTCGTAAACACGGTTTTGGTGTATAATCTTATATTTCAATTTTCAGTGAGTCCATTAAAATATTTTAATCATATAAAAATAAACAACAGAATCCAAGATGGCGAAAAATAAATTAGAAACTATGCGCTTGTTTAACTTTGGCCTGGGTGGTCTTAAGCCTTTTCTTATAAAACATATTCCAATTGATACCATGCAATTTCCCGAGTAATATTGTACTAATGTATTATAAAAAAAATCACGAGTCAAAATTCATCTGTTAGATCATAAATACTACTATAATCTTTTTTTTTTCAGATATATTAGAGGTGACGAAATTAGTCAATGAGAAGATTTCGTGTTAAAAAAGACTCAACACTTACGATAAAAATATACTAGCTTATGATAAGATATACTAATAATAATTTATGTGGGCAAAGTTAAAGCGGCTCCTTGGGATGACATCAATATTCGTTTTTATTTTTGTAATGAAGTAGTGTATCCCCCAGATCATGAATTAATTTTTTTCAAAGTTTTTTAGATTTAAAAAAATATTTTTATCAACATTTCTATGAATTCGCTTAAAACCCAAACAAACCTTTTGTATACCTAAACACTTGTTAAAGGACGGTTGAATGTTCGGCTCAGCGTTGGGCAGACAATCAGTGCTGCAGGTGTATCCCCCATGTCCTGACAATAAGACGCCAATTAGCGGCGATTGCTTTAATCTCACCGTCTAATACGTGGGAATAGGTGGTGTAAAGTGCTGTATATTGCCGACTTGTTTTGTTTACATGGCAATATACGACCTGGAAATATAACAATTTCATTCTTTTTCAGTGCTTTAAAATTGTTTCTTGACTTTTTTGTATTTTTAGTTAAGATCAGTAGGTAGTTTCATATAAATTAAATTTTCAAAATTGACAAAATTGAAAATGTCTCAATCCCAAGGGGTCCCTTTAATATTTATTAAATAATACTAAGATGATAAAAATAAATCATGGATGCCTGTTGTTCAAACATAAGTTAAAATATCTAATCTTTTTCATTTATTATGAGGTATCTGTGTGTTTAGAAGTTGTAATAGTATTATTAAAACTTTTCACATGAGTATAATGAATTAAAAATTTCCTGCGTATGAACATGGTAACTGAAAAATTAAAATAACTTATATTTACAGCTACTAGCTGTAAGAGTAAATCACTTTAATTTTCCAGAAATACAGGGCCAAAAACATTTATGTTTGTGACCACTTCTTGGATTACGCCGTTAATATATATATATTCCATTCGGGGGCATTAGGCTATTGATTTGCCGCCGGTTATTGTAAATTTGACGCTTGTTTTCGAAATAATCATCTTAAACGAATTTTGTTCTTAGAGAATAAAATAACTATAGGCCCCATCACGTTTGTTACGTTTTTCAGTAATGCATTCCACTATTTGAAAGTGGGTTGTTTCTGGTTATGATTTGTATTATTAGCACAGGATTAGAGCGAATAATTTGACTCATCTTTAATATTGGTAAGCGATGTCTATATATTGGAAAGCACCACCAGCTACTGCTTTATACACCATACGTATCTTCTTCATTGTACTATTTTATCAAATTGTAGCCATTTTAAATTTTGAAACATTGGTTTGCTTGGAATTATGATTTAATAATAATACACCTGCTTTTTATTCATTTTTGTACTATTTAAACTTTTTTCTTTTGAACAATTACTCCAAATCTTGCTGCAGAGAGCGGTTTGATGTAATAATGATACAATTTGACCTTGACTTTAAAAGCCAGACATTTTCTGAGGACGGATGTCGACAATATGCAAATTCATGTGTCTATGTTCCCGATACACCATTTATCAAGCAGATCCAATATTTCTAATATATTTACTTTCTGCTTTGTCACTTGGAAGTTTTTTTCTAAATTAGTGAAATAAATAATTAGAAGTGTGCTCAAAATTGACAACGGAGGTACTCCGGATTTAATACGTAGTGGATGTTATTTAATGTTACACTTTAAGTGGGTACCCTAGCTAAATTATCTGGTTATATATAAACAACTGACAGTTAACAACTGTTGCTATGATACACAATTAAGACCAAAGGTATGTGATTTTTTTTGAAACTGGGTCTTGTTAATCATCGTCGAAATGTCACTTATAATAAAATAATATTATTATACGACCTAAAGTAATAGGATTCAGAGAAGACTTCAGAAGATAAAGCGTGAGGTATAGTACACATATTTGGTCTTTGTGATCCGCATCTTGGATTACTTTGAAATATTATATTTTAGAACAGTGAAATACTTTAATTGGATTCACTAAGCGAATAAATTAAATACCAAACCAGTGTTTCTAAAGTGATTATTATAGAGGTTCAAAGGTGAACAAACTTTTACTTTCTCGTCATTTTCATACTGCCATCTTGGATTCTATCTTAATGCACTTACATTACTTTAAGTGGATTCACTGAAAAAATGAGATACTAAATTAAATGCCAAAAACGGGTTTGTGAGATGACTATTTGGGACAAAGTGTTCAATTAAGCATTTCAGGATAATTCAATAATTTATCTGCGGCCATTTTGAAATCGGTCATATTTATTAATTATTTGACAAATCAATCATTGATAACCTGATTTTGACTTACAAAATGTCTCGAAAACAAAATGATACCACACATAGACGTTCTCATACAGAATAGAGCGTGCAACTTTCTTGTCAATTGCGTCGGCTTAAAAAGTAAGATTAGACACGAAAATCGTGTTTGTGAGATAACTCAAGCAAACCATTACATTTTGAATAATGCATTTCAGGTTAATTAATTTATTTCAGTGACTATTTTGAAATAGGCAATAGGGGCATAATTATTTAACAAATCAAGCATTAATCACCTGATTTTTGCTCACGGTTTGTCTCTGAACGAAATGATACAGCTTTTGCAGATTATTTACACAATAGAGCCTGTGCTCATAAACTGTTTGCAAAAAATGTGAAATTTTGAATATTTTTTTATCAATTTTCTTGAATTCAGTCACAACTATGACATTCCAGTATTCTCCAATACATTAAAATTTAAGATAAGACACCAAAACCGTTTAGGAAAACCATGTTCAATAATACATTTCAGAGATTTTGAAATTGGCCATATTGATCAAAAACACCAAAATTTAAAGATTAGTAATTAATTCTGACTTTATGGATGTATCTGAACCAAATGGTATCTTTCACCGGGAATTCTGTACAAAAATGAACCTGTTAGCATAACCATTTTGCAAAAAAATGAAAAGAACAAAAAATATTTATTTGCAATATCCAAATAGCTTTTTAGTATTACCTTTCACAATAACCAAACTGCAACACCTTCATCAAATAAAACAAAAAGATAACAACAAGAGTTTTACATTCATGAGTTTATTATGTAAAGTTACTGACAAGAACGAACGCCTAGCTCATTTTACTCGCTGCCGAGGCAGGCTGCCGTAGTGTACATTTAAAAAGTTGGTTCCAGGTCCGTAACAAGTACATTACACTTCTGTACATAGTAGTAATAGTAAAATACACGTACTTGTCACAGCGCCCAACAAATACAAGAACCTATCGTCAAGTGACAGTGTGTAAAAACAGTATGTTCAAATTGATCACCGATTCTGGTCCACTAGAGTAACAAGCAGACGATACAAGACGTCAGTTGGACGTGTCACCAACGTCGTCACGACGTTGGGGACACGTCTAACCAACGTCTTGTGTTAATGGTGGCATAATATGCCAAACATGTTAACTAGATACTCATGAAATACGGTTCATATAACGATACTAGTCCACGGAGTCATTTATTAACTCCACGACTAGACCAACAATCTGCCAGTTAACTCGCCGGCCAGCTCTGATTATGCCGTCTGCTCACTACAAAACCACTAGCAGCTATAATCAGATAATAACAAGTCCCTGGTCAGCACATTGCAGACGTATGTAACAACACGATGTGCCCCACGTATTCTGGTGTTGGCCAAACGCCTCATTTATTTTTTTTAACAACAGATCGCGTTTAACCGTTGTGTAACAATTGATGTGGAGCCATATAAAGCTAATATTTGTTGTGCGCTAAAAGTAGAATATTTGGACAAAAAAACACTTAAATAATGGCATTACCTTTAGTATATCTGACAACCGGAGTGGGATGGCAACCTCGATCTATAGCTTCTTATTTTACAGAAGTGAATTTAGAGCTAAGCTTTATTTCAAAATTTATAGCCATGTTGCAAACTCTGGCCATGTTGTAAACCCCATATATACCCTATCTACGTTAAATAAACAAAATAATCAAGATTGTTTCACATAGAAATCATTCAGTAAACTTTATTTATTAATTGTATCGCTGTCATTATCAGCGACTGCGATAACAGCAGTTAAAATGTCCATTTTAAAATCATAGGATGAAACTGATGAAACTCACTTAATAAGCATTGTAGACACTTTGAACCCCAGGGGAACGATATGTACTCCATATAAGTTTTCCAGGAAGAGATTATTTCTATCCGACATATTTACAAATGACTGATTAGCTATAAATAACAGAATCTAGACAAAATAATCTACAGTAAAATCAACAAGTGATGTTCAGTATTTACTTTTAGAAATGCTACTATACCACATGAAATTTGATGATAAAATGCAAGAATCCACAAGATGAAAACACAATTAATATTAGCGTAATAAAAGCTTCAAAATAAAAAGGGCACTTCACAAGATGTTCGAATTATCAACACATAATGCACGGCAAATTATCGTGCGATGATGATCATAGTACATACAAGTGAATTGTAGGTATATCAGATATTTTTCAATACAAAACAAGTCTGTATTTTCGTGCTGAGAAACTGTGTTAGGTTAAGAGTCCCCACCTGCGAACACAAGGCTTTCCAGTTCATTTCAACTTCACAAATTATACGTGGTCATATTTGCTGATATCCTACGGTTGGTGTAAAATTAATGTCCTACAGATTTCCACAAGGTCGATTAACCCTTTGCCTGATAATGACGACTATAGTCGTTTTTAATCAGTATTATTATCCGATTAGATTACTGTTATTGGGAATGAAATGCCTGTTTGAAAATCAGGATTTGTTAATGTTTGGTCTCAAATTAGACAGTAATTTTCACCCACTTGAGGTCGTGGATCGCGGTAGCGAGAAACAACGTTAAGTGGGTGGAAATTTAAATTCATTTACTTAGCAGGATAAAGATTAACCCCTGACTGGGAAACAAAGGCATGTCTATTAAGACGTGCAGCCAGGCCCTATGACCAACCAGGTACATGAACCGCCCCCCCCCCCCCCCCACAACGAAATGATATCGGGCGCTCATCACATATCTACACTAGGGTCGAGTGGAGTACCAGGCTAACCAACGATAATTCAACTAGGCGCTTGTATGCGATTATATATAGAATTATATACACGAGTGTATAGATATATTTATAAAATGTGATTAAATAGTCAATATGTACGAACGAGGGGGTTATAACAAGTTGTTTTATACAATGAGTGAATGCTGGTAACATTCGAGTGAAATCTGTCGAGGGCGCACCCACAGGAACACCCCTGTAGACCCGGTGCCATAGTAATTACAACTTTACAAACAATGGCAACTCGAGAATAAAGGGTGGGGGTGCTGTCCGACAAACACGGGACGATCAGCCAGTGCTGGTTCAATGTTGAGCCAGCGTCTGCGACGCTGCCCCAACATTAAACCAACACTTGTACCGCCGTTTCATCAGGATTGACCCCTTAAACACAGCGGGACCCAGATCTGTACAGCACGTAATTATATAAAACACTACTTAAAGAGTAAGTTAAAACTAACAATCCATGTGTGTGTATCTACAGTCATTTTGAGAACTACCTCCCCGTCATCAAACCTATCATCGCCAATTAACCCTTTCAGCCTTCACGATGCATTAAAGCATCATTTTTCATCTCTGTCATAATTTCCTACACCTAGGGGTTTCAGAACGAAAGTTTTCCTGGAATTCTTTACATAATAACAATACTTTTTTCGTCATTTGCAACCCACTTCAAATCATCTTCACCCACTACAAGTCGAGAATTGCGACAGCAATTCGCGACTTGTAGTGGATGAAGATGACAATTCAGGCCTGAAAGGGTTAAGGAAAACACATATTTAGCCCAGACGTACGATTTATATTTGTTATTACAGCCTGGCAAAATACAGTCTAAAACTAAGTGGTCTATTTGATGGGCGATGCTTAACAAACACGTTAAAACTGTGTCTCCTGAAGCCACAACAATATGGATCTAAAATGATGTGCCTTAATGGAATATGATTAAAATGAACGTGACTAGAAAAAGTATTTGTTCAACGAAATATAAAGCAAGCACATGATGTTGCCCCAACACTGTCTCAATGTCGTAGCGACATCTCGGAGGCTGTGCCAGCATTGAGACAACATTGTGCAAACTCCGCATAAAGGCTTTATTAAGAGAGCTGGCCATCAACTACTTGTGTGGTAACGGTTAGGATTATTTTCCCTTCAGTATCAGCTCGATTTTGGCTTTTGCTTAATTAGGGTTGATAAACACGTACCTAAAATCGCCCTGCTTCAAACCAAAAGGTCATATCTGCTGGCAGATTTTACCTTTTGGTTGAAATAGGACGGGATGTTGGAAAAAACAGTTTGGTGCTTAGAATTGCAGCGTCATCAGTGACCTTACCCTTCTACAGTGCATTACCTATTATTAACGAAATGATCACAAGACTCCATTACATCATGATATTACAAATTTGCAAGAGTCTTCATATCACATTTGATATTATTCTTATGTGGGTTATTTGTCGAAAAAATCGGTCTTTCACACCCTTGAAAATGAATATGTGTAGGCTAAGCCTACAACGAAAATTGGTAACGAAAATAGAAACATGACAAAGCTACGAAAATTAAACTATGATCTAGTTTAGATACAGAATGCTGTACAACCACTGCATACACATATCCTCACGAACATATCGAACTGTGTTAGCCATAGGGCATTCAATGTTTCTATTTATAAAATAATTATAAATGTATTAGATAAGTTAATAATAATAACACAGTTTTGAAACAATTGGTGCTATACAAGACGATTTTCAAACATGATCAACTAAGTTCACAATAGCACGCAAAGGAGAACGAAACCACGAAAAGACACTCATCTCCTTTTTATCCATTTGAATTTAACCACCTTGTCTTGCAAAAGCAAACAGCAGTAACTGCTCACTTGAAAAGTAAGCAGCTACTGCCTTTTGTCTTTGCATGTCAGCACTGAACAGAAGGGTTGCCACGCAGCTCAAAAAATGAATAAAACCATAAAGCTCTAAGCACGCCTATAATCGTTTTTAATCCGTTTCATTCGCCGATCAAATCACTATAATTAGGAACGAAATGAGATTTTAACCATCGAGATTTGCAAGTGTTAGATCTCAAATTAAACAAAAATGAGTAATTTTCACCCACTTGAAGTTGTGGGTCGCGGTAGCGAGACACAACTTCAAGTGGGTGAAAATTAAAAAAAAAAAATTTAGCGCTATGAGGTTTATATTGTTGATATGAGGCAGGTGTACGAGGCAGCTAAAACTAGCACCACAGTTATTATGCTTAATGTGAGCCTTCAGCAAAAAAAGCTAACTTCGCATTTTATGCGACAGACGATTTCACCCGAAGGAGATTGATGGAAAATATGACACCACACAATTGGATTGACGCTACGAATCATACACAGTATTGCGTCGTCATCTTGGTAATAAAGGATGGTATCTGCCACTTTTAATACCAAGGCGGGGACACGATATAGTCTAGTTATATCACGTAGCAGCTTTCACCTTTGTAGTGTTTTATTGTAACCCCTCACATGTTACAGATACATCTCATGTATCCTATATGGCAACTCATTTTAGCAGCTGTGGTCGTTTTTTCGATCAAACGAAGTGTGTGGGGCAACACAGGTCTTAGCAGTGATGGCGAGAACAGGGAAAAGTGAGGAAATGCGACGAGCCGTTACATAGAACTGACAATAAGGCAGAGAAAGCCTTTCCACATCAGACGAAGAATACATTAAACATATGAGGAGAAATATCCCTAACGAAGAAACTGCCTATAATTACGTGAACTGATACACTTAAGACTGCGACGCCCCGGTGAAAATGTAAAAAACATATTTGTCTAACCTATATACAACTTAAGATCTGAATTCATAAAAAATCTTCACGATAAAATTCATTTGGTCCCCTTAGCAGTTAAAAGATCGTTTCTTCACATACGATCTTTTAACTGCCAAACGGATAATGCTGTTACTACCTTGGTAGTAACTAAAATACGGTGTCTGTACGGTTGTATGGGCTGCCATGTGGTCTATAAATTCCCCCAGACAGTCTAGCTATACAGAAACAGGCAAGATATTCGGCCTAAGACTTCATATTCTATAAAACACCTGCATATAACTTTACCAATATCCAGACAAACAAGGTACATTGAGCCAATGTTGGGTTATTGTTGGGGAGACGTCGTAGACGTTGGCCCAACATTAAACCAACAATGAGTCAATGTATGGTGTTTGATGGGATACCATTATTCTACGAGATGATCAAATAAATGATGATTGGATTTAACTTCTGCGAGATGCTAATCACTGGGATATATCCCTAAATTATCAAACTTTACGAAGTTTTGAAATTATTAGAAAGATAATCATAGTAGCTTGTTTCAATTAAATTACACATATTGACTAAACCCTAAAGTGCTAGAACCGGCTGTGGACCGTCGTTTTTAAAACCTTTATATTGGAATTTCAATCATTGTTTTAAAATTAAAATGCAATCCGCAAATAAATTAAATGTATTCAGTCAAATATTTCAGATGTAATTTTATACAAATGAAAGATAGTCAATCGCATGAACAGCGACGACTTCAATCAGATAAAAATCACGATTTCTCAAGTCAGTCAGCTAGCTAGCACTAGGGTTTTTTACATTTGATGTTGGATTATAATTAGATCTCTGCGAGCCGAGAATCATGGGCTATTTGGATTCAATCTAATAAATAATTCCATAGGAGAAAAAGATTGCTATAGAATTTCCCATTATTTTGCAATATTTTCTGTACATTATCCTTTATACATCTCAATAATAATAATAATTCAAGTTAGCAGAATGATCACTGAAAGCAAATTCACAACAAGCGTGATTCAACAAACAATTCTTTACAACTTAATCCTTCAAGTGCGACTGGGGACTAGCCACCATTGCTGTACTCCAGACATACTCCACATACAGTCGCCATATTGCGACACCTCAACTGGCAAACTCGCGACGTGAACAACAGTTGATTAAACCCTTCGAGCTCAAAGCAAGGTTTTAACCCTCACAGCGCTGAAATATTTTTGTATGAACCATGGAGACCAGAGGGTTTTTTTTAATTTGAAATCATCACAAATGTCTCAGTCAGCTGTTTTCGTTTCATTTAAATACCTATGTTGTGGGTCTACGGCCTTTAGAAATATTTTAATGTTTTCAGTGCGGAGACCGTTTTCATACATCAGCATCTGACGTCTACAGATGTCAGATTCTGACGTATAAAGACGGTCGCCGCGCTGAAAGGGTTTTACTTCATGTTATCAGCCGATCAAATTACTGAAATGTGTGACTGCAAATTAAACAATTATGGGTAATTTTCACACACTTGAAGTTATGGGTCGCTGTAGCGAGACACAACTTCAAGTGGGTGAAAATTATTCTCTGAATATCTCGCTTCCAGGGTTATTACTGGCCGAGCATCGCAGACGTTGGCCCAGCATTGGATCAACAACTGTTCCATTTTATACAATTTCCATGTGTGATGATTTCTACACAGCCTTATATAACAAATTACTATCTGCCAAGAGCAGGTACTACCGTATGCTCATTTTTAGATCATTTTTAGATAAAATTTCCACTAAATCTGAAATTTTTAACACCTAATAAATTAGGAATACAATTTTAATTGTTTTAATCGCACTTGAAGGACTAAGCGGAGCATATCTTCCCCTTTACCATAGCAACCAATTTGACCCAAGGCACACAAGACTTGCTGATAGTTGTTCATGCACTGTTCTTGTTCGACGGTCATAGTTGTTGCCACAGCCATCAGTCACCAGGTGGCAGCTGACATAGTCCACCAGTCACCAGGTGGCAGCTGACAGTCCACTAACCAGCGAGACACGGTGGCCGTCAGTAATCCCAAGGCGGCCAGTGTTGAGCCAACTCATTTCAAATCAAAATAATTGTTCTGGTAGCTCATCATTCCCCAGAAATGGAGATACTACTAATCAGACCGTCACTGGGTGATGGTTGTTGTGAAAACCTGGGCCAGATTCATCAATATTTACGACAAAACCTAGACCTTAACCCATAAAGCGCTGAAATATTTTCTATGAACCATGGAGACCGAAGGTTTTTTTTAATTTAAAATCATCATAAATGTGTTAGTTAGCTCTTTCCGCTTCATTTGAATACCTATGTTATGGGTCTACGGTCATTATAAATATTTTAATTCTTTCAGTGCGGAGACAGTCTTTATACGTCAGAATCTGACATCTACAGATGTCAGATTCTGACGTATAAAGACAGCACCCCGTAGTGAAAGGGTTAACCCATAAAGCGCTACAATCATTTTTAGCATTTTTATTTCTCCAGTCCTTCAAACAAGACACTTTTAATGGGAAATGAGCATTAAATTTGCTAGATTGATTCAAATTTAAATATTTTTTATCCACTTGTTGTGGGTCGGGGTAGCGAAACACAACTTCAAGTGGGGAAAAATAAAATTTATAACTCAACACTTCATGGATTAAAATCAGGTTTTGACTCAAATACTACTTAATGAAATTGGCCAATGGTTACCACAGCCATAAAGTAACACTGCGCGGGTGAGCAGCATCCCAGAGCCCTCGCCCAGTGATTCTAGCAGATCGGGTAGCAAGATTGGTTTTGAGTATGCAGCAAATGCCAGAGCACATTCTGGACAGGAAGAGAGCGAGCGAGCGTGAGAGAAATCAAAGATATTGCAGTGTCCAGCTGTGAATTCCTTCCAGAAAGTTGTCCTGTGCAAGAGGTTGTGTACCAGAACGGAAGAGACTTCGGCCGAGTATCTGTTCAAGGTTCGGCCAACGCTGGCCGAACCTTAAACCAACACTGGGAGTGTACATCTCCGGTTTTCCATGCCAGGTGTTGCACGTGGCTGCCATCAGTGTTGCACATTGTTGCCCACTGTCTGTGATATCTGCACGGTGTGTGGAAGTCGACCCCCGGCTATCCTAGACTGCCTGATTGGGTCATCAGTGGAATTGGCCGTGGTCGCCCTCTTTGGCTTGGCCGGCTTCTGAGCACTGTTGGGCTTGGCGGCCACTGGTGGAGGTATTTTCTTTTTTCTTGGCGTCACAGTCTATTCATGTCAAGTGTTGACAGCGAACAGGAACAATGTCAGGTCAGATGAGGGGAGGAGAGAGTAGAAAACACAGAAATTAAGGCTAGACAAATCATGGCAACACATAAATTAGGTACTACAGAAGCTTATGATAATTAACATGCCACATATCATGCTGAGAGAGATCAGACTACATGTATAACAGACAGAAATCACATCTAAGGTACAGTAACTAATTTAAAATAAAACATTCCAGGGAAATACACATAATTACATTGAAAATTGCCTCTACTGGATAAATATATTGCAATAAAATATGAATTTAAAAATAATTTCCCCTATCAACAGTCATTTTTTTCAAACAGGCCCACAAAATATCTTTTTGTTCATTGAATACCATATTATATGATTTTCCCAGTGCAGAAGTTCACTCAAACTAAATACTTTTTATCAGCATACAAAAGAACCTTTATTGATTTTAATGACAACTAGTTACAAATATATGTTTTCAATTTAAACAAATATGAGTAATTCCATCCAACTTGAAGTTCTGGATCTCGACAGAAAGAAACAACAAGTCGGGAGAAATATTGTTTAGTTGGCTCTTCAAGTGTTAACTGCACCACTGCATGCTTATGAATAAAAGAATCTGAAAATCTGAGTATGCTGAGTACAGAGGAATATGTTTCATCATCCAAAAGTTTATTAATTAGAGGCAATTGGCAAATGTTTAATTGTAAATCCCCAAAAAATAAGCGTGATATCATTTAGATATTTTGATAAAAAAACGGGTTACATGATCATAAAAACCAGATTTAAGTGCTCATTAGAACCAGAAAGTCCATGACATAATACCTTGGCGTATAATTATTCAAGTCGCTTCTAATTTATCTATCTACTGACTCAACATGATATGTGGATTTTTTTTCATTTAAATCCTTTCTAATTCAATGATTATTAACACAATTATCATAAATGATAGCAAAAATCACTTTGAGTTTTGTTTGTAATAGTTTTAATCACTTTTATCAGCCTCACAGCACCCCTTGGACTTAAAGTGACAGGTCCACTAGCAAACACCATACTCAAAAACCAATGTTGGTTTAATGTTGGAACAGCGACGTAGATAGTGGGCCAACATTGGACCAGCATTGAGTCAACGTCTCACTATTGCTTGGACCTGTATGTGTGTCTCACTCTCTTTAAGCCTAAAGGGGTGCTACCCTTTCACAAATGTCTCTCTACATTAATGGAATGACATCGAGCACATTAGGTGCATACTATAAAATATGGTATAATCAATTAGAGCATATTAATCAATTTCTCTTAACTATATCTTATTTGATGCCATTGAGACTTCATAACTTAACTTATCGTATCTATCTTGTAAATGAGTTAGGTTTTTTTAAGTCACCGCACTGAAAACTATACAGTGTCATCACAATTTGAAAAAATATTTTAATTGACCACAGATGCGTTGGTTCAATGGTGGGGGGGGGGGGGGATACACATTGAATCCTCCTGATGCCTCTGCAGTGACTACAGCGGTCCATTCAAAATAAAACATTGGACTAAAATTGCAGACTGTAATCGTCTCCATTAAATTCACAGTGGAGTAGACACCACTCAAGTGGCACTTACTTCACTTAACTCAATAGCGTATGTAACAGAAAAACTGCAGTGTATGGATGGACATGGCATCACGACCTCAATGGGGGAGAGGGTGTCGCAAAAAACTTCATATTGTGGTCATGGACCAATCTTCAATCAAGAGACATTAAACTAACATCATTTAAATGTTGGGCCTGCGACGCTGACCCAACAATAAAACAACATTGGGACAATGTCGAGTACATGTTGGGGAGACAAGTCTAATTGCGAGTGGTAGTCTAGGGGACACTTAGGGCACACTTAGTCTATGTACAGTTAAAAAACGACGACTGTTGAAAGATAACCCCACACTGCTCAGCAAAGGTAGTATCTGCAGTGCTTACTTGTGAAGTAAGAACATACTACATTTCGTCGCCTCGGAGCTAAAGGATCCTATCTGACACTCGTTAGAGTGGCAGATAGGATCCTTTAGCTCCGAGGCGACGATATTGTCCTTGTAGGGCAGTACAGTCCGCGGCCAATGGAAAGTGAGGCATACAGGCATCAAGTCTTATTTGCAAAGTATTTATATCTATTTACAATTTATTTATATATGTATATATATTTTACATTATTACTTTTATTTATCTAGCACTACAGAGTAAAATATAGTCTTCCAGGCTACAAGGGCTTACCGTTATACAAAATCTAGTGGCGTGCGGTTTGTATATATTCCTTTATCTTAATCAACTCTGCCGAGCAAACCCAAAAAGTAGTAACTTTTAGCTTTTTACAGCCTTTTGACTTTGTACAGCAGACTAACTTCTGCGTCATTATTGCATGTCTTGCTATTTTATATATATACATTCCGCAGGTAAAACGTGTCTTTTTCTTATATAGTTATCAGTTAGAATGGTTGTTGTAGCTTTTATTATGGCATAGTGAATAATCAATCACATATCAATTTCATAGTCCACCACAAATGATTAGTATTGGTGACCTCGTCATAAAAATGAAATAAACTGTTTTGCAATACCTTTTTTATGAACAATCATTATTGGAATTTAAAGGATTAAATTTGCTATGACAATTGCAATTCAAAATGGACAAACCACACGACATAGAGGAATGTTAAAATCATAACAATATTAGTATGACACCTACACATACAATACTCAGTCTGAAAAATCTAAGGGGCTCAGCGAAGGAGACTAAATGTAATACAGCCTAGTATCACAGGTCAGGCAAAATCAATGTCTACTGTATCCATTACGTAGTAAATACTGTTATGTTTGCATGCAGACTACTTTAGTACTTTAGTACTGGGTACTCGAGTACAATATGACAGCCGGAATTCATAAATTCTTGGAATCAGTATCTAATGGAGATTACAGGTGAAAAATATTACATCGAACCTGAGACGTTCAGCCAATGTTGGAGCATTGCTAAGCCACTGTCTGCGACAGTGGCTTAACATTCCACCAGCATTGGCTCAATGTCTCATATTTGCCGATATCCTATGTTTCTAAAGCTTCATCTAAGACTTAAAACATCAAGTGAAAAACACCATCGTTCATGCATGCAAACGCATCACTGTGGATGTCGCTTTAGGTATGTAGCAGTGTTGTTAGTATGAAACAACATGCGCTTAGCAAAAACAACACCTGGTTTCACAAATATCAAGGATAAAATTGAAGTTCATTCTAAATGTCATAGATTGGCAACACAGTAAGTGAAAAACTGTTGAAAACATAGGTTCTCATATAATCGTTAAACTACTTGTAAATGATAGAAAACATATGGACAGATGGTACGTAATTCAAAAAAAGAATTTTTGAAAATTACTCAACGTGATTAACTCAGCGTAATTCAAAAAATTTAATTTTTGAAAATTAACTCTAAAATAGTCATCAATATCGGTGAAACCGTGCTCGGTCTTAGTCGGTCTTAGTCGTACATCTATTGAGGTGTCTAGAAACAACAGAGAAATGGGTAAAAACCCAGATAGAGATAGAAAGAAGGGGTGATAGTAAATGCATGCGTGATGAGGGGGTTAGAGGGAGAGGATGACCAGAGATTGTGTGCGGCTGTAGAGCGGAGTGGTTGTCTACAGCGCCGAGTCGAGATATGTGGTGTGAGACTGGGGGTCTCGGGGCGGGGTGTGACGTGTCGGGGTCAGAGAAGGCTGCCCCCGGGTAGATAAAGGTCACGTCTGAAAACAGGACAGACAAGAATACAGTGATTAGGACAATCATGTTGTGCGAGCCCAGCGAACACAAAACACAGACCAATGTTGAATAAATATTGGGCTAGCGTCGCAGACGATGGCCCAACGTTGAATCAACATTATGTCAATGTGTCGCACGTGCTGGGTGGCTCAACATACATGGTGCTGATGGAATTAATGGGTGGGATCTGTCACTCAAATGAGTGCCACTCACAACACTTTAGCTTAGAAGGGACAGAATATTAGATTTGTCTCATATATAAAATAAGAATTCTAAATTAATTTCTTTATTAACACCACATGGTCATACAATTTTAACGTAGCACATAGTAGTAGATTGCATAGTGGTGGATAAAGGCATAGTGGTGGTGTGTCAATTACAAATCTAGTGCTATAAATGCAGACTGAAGATAAGCACCAGAAAGAAAAATAATCCCAGATAGAAAAATAAACAAACACCAGAATGATTTAAGTTTCCCTTCGTGAACAGATATGTCACTGATATATTTTACTATCCACATCAATTACAAGACTGGGTTAAAACAAAATTGTGCATAAAAAAATGACTCATGTAAATCCTATGGTTGAAAAACAAAGGAAGTGCAAATTCAGTAATAGATCAGATTATGGAAGGATACGTATGTGAATTTTCCGTGACATCATGTTTGTGAAGTGAGATGTACGTGCCTCAGATGTGAGATCAATTCTTTTGTTTTCAAATCAGACAGACACAGCGAGTGGCACACACTGAGGATGACTGAACTCTGGTTGTGATTGATTTCATGTTAAAATAAAGTGCCACCTACATAATTATGTTTCCAAACTAAATTGCAAATGTTTTCTAAACTTCATAGCCATAGATTTTGTTGGTGGAGTGCTCTGAATTTTCTAAGATGGCTGATTCTTGATATGCGACTTGTTGTGTCTGCTGTGTCAGTTTTCTTACAAGCACTCACCTATACTGAGTCTGTGAGCTGTGCAGTGATTGTGAGCTACAGGTGTGGCAAGCTGATTGTGTGTGCCGGGTATGGCATGGTGCTTGTATGTGGTTGATGTATAATACCACATAGTATTTCATACCTCTGTGGGTGGATCAGCGAGTGTGCCGGGTGTAGCGCGCTGATTGTGTGTGCCAGGTGTGTCACACTGATTGTGTATGCGGGGTATGGCACGCTCATTATGTGTGCCGGGTGTGGCACAGTGATTATGTGTGCGGGGTGTGGCACCCTGATTATGTGTGCTGGCTATATAATATCATATAGTATTTTTTTACCTCTGTGGATTGGTCTGTGAGTTGTGCCGGGTGTGGCACGCTGATTACGTGTTGTGCCGGGTGTGGCACCCTGATTATGTGTGCTGGGTGTATATCACATAGTATTTCTTACCTCTGTGGGTGGGTCTGAGTTGTGCCGGGTGTGGCACGCTGATTACGTGTGCTGGGTGTATATCACATAGTTTTTCTTACCTCTGTGGGTGGGTCTGTGAGTTGTGCCGGGTGTGGCACGCTCATTATGTGTGCAGGGTGTATATCACATAGTTTTTCTTACCTCTGTGGGTGGGTCTGTGAGTTGTGCCGGGTGTGGCACGCTGATTATGTGTACGGGGTGTATATCACATAGTATTTCTTACCTCTGTGGGTGGGTCTGTGAGTTGTGCCGGGTGTGGCACGCTCATTATGTGTGCAGGGTGTATATCACATAGTTTTTCTTACCTCTGTGGGTGGGTCTGTGAGTTGTGCCGGGTGTGGCACGCTGATTATGTGTGCAGGGTGTATATCACATAGTTTTTCTTACCTCTGTGGGTGGGTCTGTGAGTTGTGCCGGGTGTGGCACGCTGATTATGTGTGCGGGGCTGGCAGTAGACACCTGTGTTGTTGAGATGACAGCAGTAGTAGGGGAAGGCGTGCTCTGGTGCGATACAGGACTGTACAGAGTATTCGACACTAAGATGGGCTTCTGTAATCAGTAAAATCAAAAGTTACAGTACTGAATAATAGTCCAGTTTAACTCTTAAAGCAAATCATACAAATCATGGAGACCAAGGTTTTTTGTTTTCAATTTGAAAATGGCTTAGTTAGCTCTTTCCGATTGATTTGAATATCATTATTTTTACTCTTATTACAGTGCCGGGATAAACTTTAGTCGTCAGAATCTGACGTTTACGACTAAAGTCTACCCCCCGCTGTAAGGGTTAAATTTGTGTGGTGCCGTAATACGATGTGACCTGAATTTCATAAATTAAATTATTTCTTAGTCACTTTGAGCTTAAATTATTTTAAACCATTCTTTATCTGATTGAGTGGGTAAAACATAAATTTTATAGCTCAGGACAGTGAGGGGTTAAATACATGTGAATACGTCACATGAATACCGTTATATTTACAATGTCTTCACAAAAAGAAAACATGCTATTTTGGAACAGCATCAGGTTAACATAATGTCTGAAAACTTTACTCTTCTCTTCTCACATTTACTCTTCTACTACTTTTTTCGAAAAGACACAGAGTGTAAGAGATATTTAACTAAATATTATGTACTGGTACATTCAAGGTAATACATAACATGGCCACGAATTAGATTTTAAATTCGAATTTGCTGCAAAAAAGTACATGTAGTTGAACAAAGAAATAGAATAACATAAAATATTATACAACATATATCACTGGACTAACACATAATCACAATGATACATGCATGTGATTCTACAAATCTAATACGTGGAAGTTAGAACATTTAAATTATGTAAGGAGGTTAGGTTCGCATGCAAAAGCTACATCTTAATTTCATTCTAAACCTACAGACTATATGTCTGCATATACATATAGTCACTATTATCTGGGAAAGGTAAATATCTAAGTCTAGCCTACATTGTGTCAATACATCAATCAGTCCATATAATACTGCTCCAAAAAGGTAATGCATTGAGAATTAAACAGTGACCTTGTAAAGTCATAAAATTCAACTCAACAACTTTATCGGTAGAACTAATCGAAGAACTTAAGGTGTGTAAATACAGCCACCTTATCTTAAAGGTTTCTTTTGTAAAGAATTGTTACGCCCACTTTCTAATTACAAGGCTTTGTCAAGAAGAACATGCTTTTCAGTTTTAAGCATACTATGATAGGTAAACCTTTGGAGTGCACAGGAATTTAAACAAAATGTATATTCTCCTATGAAATGTAAACTGCTACCACAATTATAACCTCAAATTTATCAAAACTACCACACAATTTTATATAATAATAGAATAACTACACAATTTTATATAATAGAATATATATATATAGTGCAATATAAGTATATTCTCTCAAATACTTGTTTTAAAAAGGTCATACCAGCATGATACAGGTGCTTAAATAGTACTTTTGCACCTGTGTTCAAATTTCTGAATAGACCCAGCCACAACAAGCTGATATTCTCAAAGAATAAAACTATTTCTTCCGCCATTCAATACAATATGAATATTGTCTATCCTGACATATCAATTGCTAACAAAATAGGGGAAGCTAATAATAGATCAATGTAAAATGTAAAAAAACCAACCACATAAAATGTTATTCATGCTTGATGGAACTACAGCCGCCCATGCAAGCAGGCCCTACCCAGTCAGCACAAGACACTAACCAGTGCCGCCTCAACCCTTCAAGAACCAATTGTGTTTATAATTGTTTAACCCTTTGCTTGCTGATCACGACAACAGTTGTTTTTAATCTGTTTTATTAGCCGATTAAATCACTGTTATTAGGAATGAAATGACTGTTTAAACAGTAACATTTCTAAATATTTGGTTTTAGATTGAACTAATATGAGTAATTTTCGACCACTTGAGGTTGTGGATCGCGGTAGCGAGACACAACCTCAAGTGGGTGGAAATTTAAATTAATTAGCTTAGCAGGATAAGGGTTAAATTGTTGTATCAGAACTGGTTCATGTGAGTCAAAATATCTGTTTAATCTTTGAAGATGACAAATTTGGTGTCAAAGTTAACAAATTTACCCACTTGAAAACGTGAGTCGCAGTAGCGAGACACAACTTCAAGTGGATGAAAAATTAAAATAGTTGAGTTGGTAGTTGAAGGGTTTCAATGTCGTTCACTTTCCATATTCATTGAGGCAGCGCTTGGCCAATGTAATGTGTGCGGACTGAGGTCTAAAACATAATCATAATCAACAACACCTAGACATAACGTTGGGAGAAATGTGTGGTTACCGGCCCGGATATAGACAGCCCCGTATAAGGGCGAGGTACCCCGGGAAGCAGGGGGCGACGGGCCGGGCGTGGCGCCACAACCACAGGCTGAAACACAACATTGTCAACAGAGGGTGACTGGCAAGCATTACCACCCACGTCACGTCCACACATTCATGGTAAAGGCAGTCACTTAGGAGGATATTCACAATCACAACCGAAACTAACACAGACAAATCTGAGCACTATAGCTCATTGTCATTAATTGTTTGATGTAAAAATCATAGCCTCGATTTATCAAATACCTCAGCCTCATAAGGGATGGAAGTAATATTTTGAAGTCATAAAATATACCCTATTAATTTTAAGTTGACGATATCATCTCTAATATAGGTAGCTGATGAATATTTTCCATGCCATGCTTTATATGTCATTAGTGGGCAAAGCATTAAAAAAATGCCACCATTATATTTCAGTGGGAGTTTGAAGCAAAAATGTTGTTTAAATTTAAGTCATATTTTGTAACCAGAGCGTTATTGCAGAGTTGGAATCTACTGTTTACTTATAGCCGCAGATCATGCAGACATCTTAGCATACTAAAGTAATAATATCGACAACGTAAATTGAGACATGACATGCGTACAGCACCTCCGTGTACAACATTATAAAAATAATACTGTTAACATGATTAAATTAATATTCTCATAATTCTGCTTTGTGGATGAAAAATTGGTGTCCGAGATGCCATGCACTCTGGTGCTTATACATGCAGAGTGCCGAAAAATGAATACACCTCGTATATATTTCATTTACACTCTTTTCTCTTTTCGTAATATTTTAGTGATGCTATTATGCATTGCTGTGTTACATATGCCATTTTACAAACTGCCATTTTACAAACTGGCATTATGTAAGAAAGTGAATAAAAATATATATTTTATCCAGATCAGGTCACAAAGCTGTTCATGATCTGCTTCAGATAATATATTAGGCGGGAGGACCTAAAAAATTAAAGCCCTACCTCTGGCGACGGTGATTTTTCAGGAGGAATTTCATCGTCTTCATCAGCAAACTTAATGGTGTCGGCTTCCTTCTGCTTCCGAAGATTTTCCTGATAAAAAATGATAATAAAAAAAATTTTACATACAATGTCTAGCACCAGCATGCATTAGCCCTTACAATGCTGGAATACTTTTGTATAAACCATGGAGATCAAAGTGTTTTTCAATTTGAAATAATCATAAATATCTCAGTTAGCTCTTTCCGCTTTATTTAAATACCTATGTTATAGTCCTAACAACATAATAAATATTTATATTATTTATGTTGGAACCATATTTATATGTCAATCTGATGTCTAGAGATGACAGCTTTTGAAGTATAAAGATGTTCCCGCACTGAGAAGGTTAAATGGAGACAAAAGTTCTGTACTATATAATGTTTTGAATCAGAAGAAATAATCTCATCAAGGAATGAAGCAAAAGCTTTTTATTTGAAATTATAAGTTGGTGACTTCACTTCGATGGGGTAATGTCACAAAAAATACAAAATGTGCCAAATTGCAAATTTTTAGAAGAGCTTTAACTTACTGCTGTTGAATTGTTGTGAGTGTTTTTCATTCATTTGAAGCTAGAATTGCTAACGCAATTTCCAGCTTCAAATGAATGAAAAATAATATTATTTCTGATAAATAAATATGTCCAAACTAAATTCTTTGAATAACTGAGCATCTACCACAAGTCCTCGCGATGCATTAAAGCATCTTTTTTAAATCCCTGTAAACAGATTTAATTTTCCAACAACTGAGAGTTTTAAAATGATAATTTCCATGAAACTGGTTTACCAATTCAAGGCACTTTTCCTTAATTTTTAAACCACGTCAAATCATCCTTATCCACTACAAGTCGAGAATTGCGGCGCGGCTTGTAGTGGATGAAGATGACAATGGTAAATTCAGGCTTGAAAGGGTTAAGAAAGAGTGAAATAACATGTCAGTTCCACCATAATAGCCAGTACAAATACAATCCTAGACGTATCAACATTCATCTATTGCATTCCGTGGTTTCCTTAATTACTGTACAAGTCAACCATCAGTAACTGCTCACTTAAAAAGTAACCAGTTACTGCTGTTTCTCTTTGCATGTCACAACTGTTACTAACCATCTTTTTTATTTCCTCTTGTTCCCACTCGGCTTCTTCTTTTAATGTATCTTGATCCTGTAAATAGCTAAATCTTACAGCCATGTCGGACATACTGATACAAGTGAAACAAGAAGGAGGCAATGACGTCAGCGAAAAGGAAGTATATACTTGATTTACAAGTGAGCAAATACAGCGTTTTGGCAGAGCTGTGGCAGGAAGAGCCAGTTAAAAAGCAGCAAATGCCTAGTTTACCAGGGAGCAGATAATGCCTTTTGACTTTGCACAGGCAGAACAGATGTTAACGACAGACATTTGCTTGGAAAGTCAACCTAAAAACTTGAAGACTCTTGTCTCCAAGCTAAAAAACAATTGAAGTCGGAGACCGAAAAGGGGCGATTGGAGGCCATTTTGACTCAGATCGCATCATGAACCCATCCACATCATAGATTACGGTATAAATGCTGCGTGACAATAGAGAATGACTGAATAGGGAATGACCACAGAATAATAGTATGAACATAAACACATAATTGGTGTTCCACAACTTCAAGTGATGTAGCAGCATAAAGGTCACGTATACTGAAGACATAATATAAACAATTTCACAATTGAAACATCACGTTATATGCAGGGTTCCTGTGGGTCTACGTTTCTTAAAAAATGACTTTTATTGACTTTTTTACTTGAAATTTAATGACATTTTACTGAAGAAAATAATCAAGTTAATACTTATTAATACCTTTTAGTCGTTTTTTTAAGCAAAAAAATCAGTTAGACCTGGAAGCATACTGCATGCACTTTCCGACAATAATGATAGGTGACACTGACTTCAACACTAGCAGAAAACCAGTAGTATGTGTTAGGACAGACTTGCTGATGATCGTACATACAGTCCATATAATCGCTGATTTTCTCAATTTTAATGACTTTTAATGACTAGCAATCGCATTTAATGGCTTTTCAATGACTTTAGGTCCCATTTTTTAATTTATTGACTATAAATGACTTTTAATGACCCGCAGAACCTTGATATGTGAATACTGTGCTTTATCAACCTTTCTGATGATCAGCGAGTCCTCCTCTTCACGGTCTATACTAGACACAGACTGTGATTTCTCTGACAGGGGTTTGTGTGCTGGGGAGTTGTTCTCAATCAGCTTGGAGTCGAACCCGTCACACACCATCAACGTCAGTTTGTTGCCGACATTTCTGAGTGACCTCACAGCTTCCTGGTGGGTGGCTCCCAGCAGACTCTGGCCGTTCACCTCCAGTATTCGGATTCCTAGCACCAGCTGGCCGTCCATGGCAACCGCACCATCAGGAGAAATCTATCAAATACAAACAAAGATATTACAATAACCCTTATTATTATAAGTTATTTTATTGAATTTTCACCCACTTGAAGTTATGTTTCGCTACCGCGTCCCACAACTTCAAGTGGGTGGAAATTACTCATACCTGTATTGTAATTGTTCAATTTGGGACCAAACATTTGCAAATCTTGATGTTTAGGCACACATTTCATTCACAATATTTTTGCATATGAGGTTAATTTGTATAAAAAATAACATTGTCTGGAATAGCCAAGTGGAGTTTGGCAGACTATAAGAGTGTTTGCTGAAAGCAGGTTCTACTGTACCTACTCGACACAGACAATAAATTAATCTTACTTTGGAAACAAATATGCCTTCATCGGTCTTGTCTAGAGGGTTTCCCGGGTGACTGCGTGCCCCACCTCTGATACTGACACCGAGTTTCTGTCCCGGATCCTTCATTATCACGACCTCCTACAAACATCAAGTGACATTTGAAAAAATGGTATGACTCATCACACATACATGTTCTAATCTTATATTTTATACATAATATTTTATTACAGTAGCTTTTACTTTCATTTTCTTTATTCTTGGAAGTAGGAATGGCATCAGCAGATCAAATATAAAGAAGGTTAATGTAGCTAAGCTACTTAACCTTTTCACTACCATACATGACGGAAATTTCCGTCGTCATTCGTCAATGAACGTAACCATAAAATGACACAAATTTTCGTCAAAAATATACTACATTTATGTATTTTTCGTCATTTGAAGCTGGAAATTGCGTTAGCAATTCCAGCTTCAAATGACGAAAAATAGAACTCCTACACCAGTATATCTGGATCCTGGCATGCACCACGGCCTGGAAGTCAAAGGGTTAAATAAAACATGTGAAGTCTACTGTCAAAATGCTGATCATTAGATAATATATTACATACCAGTATTTACAATTATTTATCATCAAGTGATATGGAATAACTTATCAGATTTGTCATGTACTTGGAGCATATCTTTAAACATGTATTATTTAGAAAACAAATTAAAATTGGAGGAATTACATAATTTACTGCTTATATAATACATCCGTAATTAGAATTTAAAAGCAGTATCACCTCAATATTTATCTAGATATTGACCCAAGGTCGATTCTTGGTAAAGTAAAAAAATCCCCAGACATATGTAATGAGTGTAAATTATGACTTGAATACATAAGCCCTTAATACGGCCGATATTCGTATTACAACAGCTGTGGACAACAAGGACAGAAGGACGACAATACCCGTTACAACAAAGGGGTAAAACACAGACCTTGAGTCCAGGAGGCTGGGGGTCGTGCCGAATCTCTAAGATGATTTCATACGTTGGAGCAATGAGAGCCATGACAGCATCTTGGTGTGTCGCCTGACTCACATCCTTATTATTCACCTGTAACAACACCATAATTTAACCCTTTGAACCCTCACGATGCATCAAAGCATCATTTTGCATTTCTGAAGAATTAATTAATTTCCTGAAACATATGAATTATAGAACGAAAATTTTCATGAAACTGTTTATAATAACATAACTTGTTTTTAATTTGCCACCCACTTCAAGTCATCTTCATCCACTACAAGTCAAGAATTGCGATAGCAATTCGTGGCATGTAGTGTATGGAGATGACAATAGTAAATTCAGGCTTGGAAGGTTTTTTCAAATTGAACTTGATCATAAATGTCTTAGTTGGCTATTTCCGCTTCATTTGAATACCAATGTTATGGGTCTACGGCCATCATAAATACTTTTACTCTTCAGTGCGGGTATGGACATTAGACGTAAGACTCTGAGGTCTACAAACATCAGATTCTGACGTCTGAAGTTGATCCCCGCACTGAAAGGGTTAACATGGATTATCAGATTTTTTGAGAAAAACAAAGATATATTTATTAATGACATCTAGGCATAAACCATTTATATTGATGTAAAGAAAGAAATATGGGTCCCTGTAAAAAAAATTGTACAAATCCAGTGGTCAAAATGATGCTAGGGCGTCTAAAAAGTTGTCATGTCCTGCAGGTCAAGGTCAAATTCTAAGTATTCCACCAGATTGATTAGTGATCTCATCTGATTAGTTCGATAATATATTATGAAAACCACCTCATTCCAAGGCCAAATAAAGCTTCTCTCTCAAGAAAGACTGCTGTAATTGACATCACTGCAGAATGGGTTAAATTGAGTGACAACTGTCAAGAAATCTAAAGAATAGTCATCCATAATTTCTATATATTTCAGATCCCTATGTATACAGTGCACAGAATGTGTACTCACATTAAGGATTCGGTCACCTATTACAAGAGTGGTCTTGGCAGCTGCTCCGTCAGGCACAATCTAAAAATAGGCAATAATCAGCATTATATGGATGTAGAGATTATGGAACTGGGTAAGTTCACCACGCCAAGCTCCGAAAGAAATTATCATAAATGTCTGAGTTAGCTCTTTCCGCTTCATTTGAATACCTAAGTTATGGGTATGGGATCATTATACGTGTTTCTACTCTTTCAGTGCGGGGATCGACTTTAGTCCGTCAAAAGGTGGCCCGCACTGAAAGGGTTAATGTATTTCTTAGAAGGAAAACAAATGATATACTGTAGGCTTCAAACGATATATAAACATTATGATTCCTTTGGTGTGATGTGATGTTTTAATTTAAAATATATATTACAATTTCATTGAAATAGTTTCATGTGAATATATTATATCTGGAAATATTAAAAAAACAGAGGATAAATATGAGAAACAACATAACAAATATCCTAAGTCTGGTTTGTTGTGAAGTTGAGAATTTATCTCATGTAGCGCAAGGAAATAATGCATTATAAAATACCTACATACATGTAGTACATTATAAAGTATTCAGTGATTTTAATATCAAGACCTCCTTGTTGTAAAAAAATACTACAGTATAGTCAAAATTAACTCTAGAATTGAGTCCCTGCATCGAGTATTGTTTTTTAGAACCTGTTATTGACGTGTTAACTTACACATTTAGCAAGTGAGCCATGGTAGAGAGACAGGGTGAAAATTTTAAATATCTAACATGGACCTTTATTTCTTAAAAAGCTGAAAAAAAATTATAAATCAATTTGAAATAATCATAAATGTCTTAGTTAGCTTTTTTCTGCCTCATTTGAATACCTATTTTATGGATCCATGGCCAATATAAATGGTTTAATTCTTCCAGTGCGGGGACCATATTTAGACGTCAGATTCTGACGTATAAAGACGGTCCACGTGCTAAAAGGGTTGAGGGCAAAACTTGGTCTTATTGGTGCCACCATTATCCCTTTCAGCGCTGTGATCGTCTTTATACATCAGAATCTGACGTCTGTGGATTCTGACGTATAAAGACGGTCCCAGCGCTGAAAAATTATAGCATTTATAATTGCCGTAGACCCATAACATTCAAATGAAGCAGAAACAGCTAACTAAGACAGTTATGATGATTTGAAATTGAAAAAAAATACTTTGGTCTCCATGGTTTATATAAAAATCTTTCAGCACTGTAAGGGTTAAGACCAGAGTAATGTATATAATTATCTTACCTTAGATATGAAGATTCCTGGTTCCTCTATACCAAACGGATGACTAGTGTGGTCGATTCCACCTACAATACTAAGCCCTAGAGGTCCTCCAGCTTTAACTATTGTTACTTTCTGAAAATGTAAAACAAAAAAGATTACAACAATCCAGAGCAGGTAATAAAGAACTGTAATCTATGAAAATTAAAAAGCAAGATTTTTTTCTGAAGAATTTTAGAAATTTTCAGCTGTTATCAATTCTTTGAAATTTAACACATATTTACATAAATTAGGTTCAAACCAGCCTTCTTTTTTATTGAAGACATATCAGTAAAATATTTACATACGGCTAATTTACATTGCACCTTCACCTTCAATATTTTTGAAGTCATGAATAACTGTATTTCAACTGTACAAATGAACATGATTCTTATATGTAATGTAATGCAACAAATGTCATTTTGAATGATATAAGTATCTCCAATGAATGGGATTGAGATTGTCAAGGTTCTAATAAACCGGTATACATATTTCTCAACCAGCTGCAGTGGTAGGTCACTCACTCTGTAGCAAAACACAATTACAACTGGGTGAAAATTGTATTCTAAAATTAATTGAACACTTGAACTGCATGTGTATAAAGCACTACATGAAGTCAAAAAGCCTCTTCTGCTCTGCAAAGCCAAAATGCAGTAACTCAGTTACTGTCGTTTGACTTTGTTCAGCAGTTACTGGTATATGTATTCACACAAAAGTAGACTCACTTCAATGGGATAAGGAGATTTTTGATTGCTTGACGTGCGGTTATCTTGGTGGTTTGTCGATGATGACCGCGCCGTGGTGGTTGTGGTTGTTACCACTGCTTTACTAGCTGGAGATGATGTGGTGGTTGGAGTCCGCTTTGAGTGAGAATTGAACTGTTGCACTTGAGGCCCTGTTTGTGTGGGAGATGTGGGAGATTGGGCAGCGGGGCTGCGTGGAGGTGTTGATTTCACCTTTGACGGGGCGTCACCGCTGCTGCGGGCCGGAGACGGCGCCGCTGCCGCAGTCAGTGTCACAGTAGTCCTTACGGGGGATTTCTCCACTTTTTTGTTCACTTTTGAGCTATCCAGCGCTGTTCGTGATGGGCTAAGGCCTGCGGCCCTTCTGTCGAAAACAGGTCTGCTGGGCGAGTCTCGCACCAGGACTGGTGCTTTTGGTGCCGTCACAGGCACCTCCACATCGGGGACATCATTAGCAGTAACATTCTCACGAAAAACCACTAATGTGATGTCTGATTTGGCTGCAGTTAATAAAGCTACCGCATCCTCATGACGAGCATCTGATACATTCACTCCATTAATCTGAACAAAATAAAAACAACCCTGAATACAGTGACTAGAAAAGTCAAAGATACATTTAAAACACAAAACTTAAACATTCTCTGCCGTTAAGTTTTAATGTCCTTTTCAATCTCATCACATATAGTGTGGTATTTAATTAGATCTATTAGAATGATGCACATAAATTTGCTTTATGGATTTAAATAATTAGAACATGTATATAATCAAATGTAGCTTGGAAATGATTACAAAAATACATTTTTAATGATTGGCAAATGGAGCCGACTATGCTGCATCATTACAGCTCAATATAGTTTTGACTAGGGCAGGTCATGGCCAGCGAGTAGACTGTGGTATCACACCTTACTGATATTCAATTCAAAAGACAGTAGCCTAGGGCTGGAGGAATTAAAAGGGTTTTTTTAATAGTATACATTTTTTTTTTGAATACATGTCATTCATCCACATGTAAGCAGTCAGATACAGCACTTCAAAACTTAAATTGTTTTTTAACCTTTCTGCTGCTGATTTGTTTGTTCTATTTTTCATTTAAAGCTGGAATTGATGAAGCAGTTTTCATCTTTAAATGACGAAATATACATCACACAAATTCAAATATTTGAATATAAACTGATCATCTACCACAAACTATTCAATCAATCTGAATGGCATTTTATTTGGTTTGAAACTAGCTTCAACCCATGTATACAGTTACAGCAAGATAATAGCTTATCTGACAGTTGTAACATGTCATACTTTTAACCCTTTTTAGTGACACTTATATGCAACTTATATGCATCTATTTAAAAAAAAATAATTGAAATATGATGAAATACCGGTAGTTGCATGGCATGTATGGCCCAGATCACATTATTTAAATAAAATTAATTCTATCACGTTATCAAGATAAATGAGAAGCCTGCCAGTTAACAATTCACACCTCAACACTTACATACAAATAATTGAAAACTAATGGCTGCAAACACTTACAGAAATCATTCTATCTCCTACTAACAGCTGCCCATCTTTCTCCGCAGCTCCCCGCTCTGTGATGCGTGATATGTATATAGACTGAAACAAAAAGAACACCATGATATACAAATGAAATATAAACTGATGAAACAAAACAACTATCTTGGAACAACTCTTTCAGGTCTGTCCTAATTGGAATTCAGTGTTTTGCAGCTGCTAAAACTAAACACAACATGGTTTCTTTTTAATTTGCCAAAGCTTGAGCTTACTGTAGCATCGCTGCAGAAATTCTACGTGTTTAAAATTTAAAAACACATTACTTTTTGATTTGGGTGAAAATTTTAATTATCTGGTATTTTAAATCAAAAGGCACACCCAGCAAACACAAGACATTGACCCAATGTTGTTTCAATTTTGGTCCCTAATCTATGATCCAACATAAAACAGCATTGGGTAACACCTTGTGTTGTTTGAGCACTGGTATATTCACTGTCTAAATTATTGCAGAATTATTCTTTCATGTATTCATCATTGCTAAAAAATGGCATAATTGTATTTGTGCCAGCAATAAACATAACTTTTTAAAGCATGTTTTAAAGCATGTTTGTTCAATTACTCAAGAATTACTCAACATAATCACCTGGAAGTCGTAGTGTTGTATCTGCCACTGGCACATACAACACTACCACTTCTAGGGTAATGTACTAAAATGTGTTGGAAAAGCCAAATGGGCTGAGCCGACATTTTTAAGTTATTGCTCAGCAAGTTAACTGTTGTCCTTCCAAATGGTTTGTTTGTATTTTTTATTCTTTAAGCTGTATACATGTATATACAGACATAGCTGTACAGGCCTGGGTTGAGAAAAAACATAATGACTCTTAAGAATTCCTTTCTAAACCATATCATTCACTGCAAGTAATTTGTCACATGATCTTTAGTCTACATCTACCATTCCATGTACAAAAGGCAATATCTGCTACTGCCTTTTGGATATGCGCGATAGTACAGACACATAAAACAACTCTTAAAATGTACACTAAGTCACACATTAGAACAGCATGCCACCTCATTTTGTTTGGACATATACAGATGTAGTCCTAAAACTATCAAAAGACAAACGCTCTGGAGCACTACTGCTTACATGAAATGTAATTTATCTACAGTGAAAATTAGGTTTGGTTTTAACTATAATCCATAGGTGCAAGATTTTGTGCTCAAGAGTTGTGTGTGTGGTTTTGATATCAATTTTGTGAAAAAAATATCTTGCACAGTATGTTGCACTTTTCTATGATATAAATATATGACACATAAAAATAAAAACTACTAAGTTCATAAAAAGATTTAGGAATAAAAATAGTACACGTGAAATATAGATTTTGGCTAATAAACTTTTGAAAAGAAGGTAGTAACAAAAAACATGCAGCTCATAGAACTGACAAAAAAATACACTGAAAGATTATAAGATTCTAAAAAAAATAGAAAACCACGTTCTCTGAAAAAATGTAAAGATGTATGGTACGCCATGGCAAATATCATTTATAGAATTACCAGTAGTCAGTAATTCAAAAATGAAATAATAATGTTCCTGATGAGTAAATTTGTTTGACAAAAAGATGTTTATTTTCCACCATGACACGACAGTCAACAGAAACTAGTTAGAAGTACCTCAACAAACAAGAGAATCCACCCAATGTAGGGTGAACATCTGGTGTTAGTTGGGAAACTATCTGATAGAAGAGGTCAAATAGAGAACATTAAAAGCATGAGAAAGGGCAGAACTCACTTGGTGATTACTGACCTCGAGAAAGGCATATTGCTGAGAAAAGATATGGGGAAGAAAAGGAGAAGCACATCTTTACACAAATTATTCTCTCTTCAATTTAGATGAATGAGATGATTAGGTTACCAGTGCCTTGTTGTGTCAGGGCACCTACACACCATCTTCTCTCAAATCCCATCACATTTTTTATGCTTTTACAGTTTTCATGATTGATTTTACAATAATTCCAACTATATTCAGTTAAAATATAAAATTGTAGCTACATGTATCTATAGTGTTGGCTGTGGCACATTTTTGGGTGAACTCCAAAACAGATTACCGGTATGGACCAGCGTCGCAGACGGTGGGCCAACATTAAACCAACATTGTTTCAATGTGTCATGTTTGCTGGGTTTGTTATGAATTCACTCAATCATTAAAAAACTTGACAAAATAAATGGAGGCATTGTTAAAAGTCACTTTAGCAATTTTGAAGACTTTCCATGATGAGTCTCAAATTCCATGAATTTCCAAGCATGGAAAAGGTAATTTATATTCCGTGACATTCTATTAGTGGTGGAACCCTGTGTGTCAAGCACACTTGGCATTTTTTGAAAAATTAGTACTATTCTTTGAAATGAGGACGTTCTGAGCTTCTCTTTGATACATTTTACTGTTGCTTGGTCTCAAATTAAATAAATAGAAGTAATTTTCACCCGCCGCTACAGCACAACTTCATCTGGGTGCAAATACATCAGAGATTTAAGGGCTAACATAAATTAATTGCTTTCATTTGCAGATAGGATTGCGGCAAAAAAAAAGACAATTCAAATGCTAATTCCCACATCAAGGTATATAATTATATTGACGTTAATTAAAAATGACAAATGATTTCAGATTGCCTCCAGATCGCCTTCTAGACTACAGGTGTGTGATACAATGTGCAGACACAATAAAACATAACACCCACTTTATTTTAACACATAATTTCTAGCATTTACAGATTGTGCAACTGCTTGGAAAAATCACCTCTGCCTATATAATTATAAACCATGGAGACCAACGGTTTCTTTCAATTTGAAATCATCATAAATATCTTAGTTAGATCTTTCCGCTTCATTTGAATACCTATATTATGGATCTATGGACATTTTAATTTTTTTCAGTGCGTGGATCGCATTCAGACGTCAGAATCTGACGGCTATAGAAAGCGCAGAAATGTCCAATCAATGAACGATAGGAATTATTTCATCTGGGGAGTTGGAAAGGTGATCACACAATCAAAGTTTCAAAACAAACAAATTATAACTTCACATAACATTAACATTGCCCATTAACAAATCAGACAAACAAACAGATAAGGCATGACGGATATGACAATAGGCTTCAGACTTGAAGGCTGAAACTCATTATATGCAGTGTGAAATGTTATCCACAGCTCAAGTATAGGAAAATCTATCAAGTAAGTAGATGTCAAGAAATCTCAATAGATTTACCCTAAACCCTTTAAGCCCTCACGATGCATTAAAGCATCATTTTACATCCCTGAAAACAGACTTAATTTTCCTACAACTAGGGGTTTTAGAAGGGAAATTTTAATGAAACTGGTTTACCAATACATGACAATTTTCTTTAATTTTTAAACCACATCAAATCATCTTCATCCACTACAAGTCGAGAATTGCGACAGCAATTCACGGCTTGTAGTGGATGAAGATTACAATGGTAAATTCAGGCCTGAAAGGGTTGAAGCTCTGATATTGTTTTGCATAAACCATGGATACCAAAAGTATTTTCCATTTGGAATGATTATAAATGTCTTAGTTAGCTCCTTCCGCTTCTTTTGAAATGTGATGGGTCTACGGCCATTACAAATATTTTTGGGGGATTGACTTTAGATGTCAGAATCTGACGTCATATTCTGACATATAAAGTCGATCCCCACACTGTAAGGGCTAACCCTTTAACACCTGGTCAATTTCCACTTTTTTCGACCGATTTCCTTGGGATTTGGTTGAAAACACAAAAAATTTAAATCAATTTATTAATTTCAATGACAACATGACGCAATCCACAACCTCAAGTGCTTGAAAATTATTCATGTTTACTTAATTTGAGACCAAACATTTGCAAATCGTGATGTTCAAACACACAAAAACGACAATAGTTGTGATCAGCAGGATAAGGGCTAACACCAAGGTGCCTATAGTGCAATGACACATGCAGGAGATTAACCCTTTAACCGACGGTGCCGCATATATTCAGGTTTTCATTTTTTATCGGCACATTAAGTACCATATTTTAAATATGTTAAAGATAAAATGTGACATCGACCAGCAAGATTTGAAAAGAGTTGACTTCGATTATGTCAAATCTGAATAATTTTCACTCACTTGATGACGCGAGATATAACTTCAAGTGGGTGAAAATTCAAATTGAATAATTTGGCGGTTAAAGGGTTAACCCTTGAAGCACTGAATTTTTTTCTAAAAACCTTGCAGACCAAAGGGATTTTTTCAACTTTAAATCATCATAACTGTCTTAGTTAGCTCTTTCGGATTCATTTGAATACCTATGTTATTGGTCTACAGCCATTAGAAATATTTTTACTCTTACAGAGCAGGGGGTAGACTTTATTGTCAGAATCTGACGTCTACAGCCTTCAGAATCTGCCGACTATAGTCTGTCCCCGCGCTGTAAGAGTAAAGATGCCATTGAACAAGATGACATACAAGCTGGATGCGAGTGGCAAAAGCGGATATAATAGCAACATATTTCACTGATATTTGGTGCAAAGATGCCAGTGGCTCATGTGGAAAATTCCAAATTTTAAAAGTCGAAAAATGTTTTTTTAGGCGATATCACGAATCTGGAAGTTGAAAAAATCCGGGAAATTCTGGAATACTGGTGTCTCTGTTCATGTACAATTCAAAAAGGTATGTATACCATTAGCTAGTATATTCTGATTATAAAGTTGTAACTACAATAAAATAGGGAATGCAAAGAGACTGAGTGACTCACTGAATAATAACTAATATAGCATTTTACTTACTTCATCAGTGTCTTTAAATGGAGTTGAACCACGGCCGCCTGCGATGCTGAAACCAAGGCCGTGCTCATCTCTGCGAAGTGTAGTGGCAATAGTCTGGAAGCATATTTAATAGCTCTCATTAAAGAATGGGAGTGCTTCACCAAAAAACATGTTTCAATGTACAACGTTAACTATTAATAATAATAATAATATTATATTATAACTTTTACCAATTTGTAGTTTAGTCTCGCTACTGTGACCTACAACTTCAATTGGGTGAAAATTACTGATTAATCTTTTCAATCCTGAGTTTACTATTGTCATCTTCATCCACTACAAGCCGCGAATTGCTGTCGCAATTCTCGACTTATAGTGAATGAAGATGACTTGGAATGGGTGAAAAATTAGAGAAAATTGCTATGTATTGTAAATCAGTTTCATAGAAATGTTCATTCTGAAAACCCTAGTTGTAGGAAAATGAAGTCTGTTTTCAAGGATGTAAAATGATGCTTTAATGCATCGTGAGGGCTTAAAGTGTTAATGTACAACATGAATCAAAACGTATGTTATTCTAAGAAATTGAATGCTCATTTAACTTTTAATTTTTCTCGCATGAAGTTAAACCTTTAAGCCCCCACGATGCATTAAAGCATCATTTTACATCCCCTGAAAACAGACTTAATTTTCCTACAACTAGGGTTTTCAGAATGAAAATTTCCATAAAACTGGTTTATCAATACATGGCAATTTTCTTTACTTCATCCACTACAAGTCGAGAATTGCGATAGCAATTAGCGGCTTGTAGTGGATGAAGATGACTATGGTTAAGTCAGGCTTGAAAGGGTTAAGAAAAAGGATGCCTATAGATTTGATTAGCACTTCAATCCCCTGACAGTAGACATTGTGTGTTTATTAGCAACTGCACAATCAATTGCTAAAAGTAAAATATTTCTTCAACCTAGAAATGTATGTTGGCACATATATTTCACAAATCGCATCAACTTTCAGTCATTTAAAGTTGTGAATGGCAGTAGCAAAACACAAATTAAAGTGATTAAAATTTTAATTGCATATGTTGGGACTTAATTTGACAAATCACATACATTTTCAGCTATATGAAGTTGTGTATCGCGGTAGCGAGACACAACCTCAAATGACTGAAAATTTTAATCAAATGGCTCAGAGCCCTAGGGTTTAAAGGGTTTAGCCTTACCTGCCCCTCCACTTCTAATGACGGCTGTGCCACCGGAGTGGTTACTTTTTCTGACACTGGAGTCGCCACCTTCTCTGCCACAGGGGACGCCACAGCAGAAACTACTGGCTCATTTACAGGTGACGCCACAGGCGATGGAGACTGAAATATAAAAGTTAAAACAAATATACAAGTGTAGTGGATTTATCACAGGCAGATTGCAAATTAAATAATAAATAGAGGACCTGTAAAAAAACTAGAAAGAATTATTCAGAATGAGCAAAAGAGCAGACATGTTGTTACAACAAGATTCTCGCTACAATAGACAGTTTATTTTATGTAAATTATCAGGATTTCATGGAAGGATTCTGAGATATGGAGCATGATGGTGCCAAAATCGAACCCTGATCAGACCTGACATTTTTTATCAGGTTGTTTCCAATAAAGAACACAGGAAAACAGCTAAAGCTGCTTAATTACTAAGATGTCCTGTTTTGATTGAAGGCACATATTTGCACTTGATGAAGTAGGAAAATGCATATCATCCTAAAAAGAGTGAGCAGCAACAGATGATCCATCACACCCGACTACATTTTGAATAACAACATAATGCATAACCAGTACTCTCGCGAAAAACAAGTTTTAACAGCAGTTTGTTGTGGCCTAGATGCATTATTCACAACTTAGAGGCAGGTAAGCGAAATAGAACCTGCATTCCTGTGTATTGTAAAACTTCTTTTTCCTAGGTAGGGGACAATTTTTGGGATTGACAAGGATTCTCAACCACGAGAAAGCCGGGTTACAGTACTTGTATTTCAAAAATAATTTAATTAAGGATCAAAAGCTACTACGGAGAGTTACTTCAGAGATTCCTACCTTTGATATAGCTGTGTTGGTGTGTTTAGGAGACTCCCTCACCACTATCATAGTGACATCATTACCAGCCTCCTTGAGAACCTGTACAGCTCTGTGATGGTCGGCCGCTACCAGCGAGTTACCATTCACCTTAACACAGAGATCACAAGTCACATCTAGGTCTACACATATTTGTTGAGTTGCAATCAGGAACCTCGCAGATAAGATCATGTTAAGTTGATCACCTTAATCCTCGACAGAATTAACCCTTTGAGTGCGGGCGACGCTTTCAAGCGCATTCATACTGTTTTTCCACAACTAAAATTTGACAGAAATTGAACAAATATGCATGTATAAATCTTGAGTAAAGCCCCCATTGTGAAATTTAGCAGGTTAAATTTTTAAGTGAGGAGGTATTTTCCTTTAATTTGAAGTTGGCAATTGCGTGAGCAATGCCAACTTCAAATGAAAGGAAAATGTTAAGTAGTAATGATGCACTTAAAGAGTTAACAGATTTTTCCATGCAAATTTCTTCTTGGAAAAACAAGATAGTGAAAGAAAGTTTTTTTTAATGTTGGTGCACAATATTGGATAGATTATTCGTATAAACCGTAGAGACCAAGGGTTATTTTCAACTTGAAATCATCATAAATGTCTTACTTATGTCCTTCCGATTCATTTAAATACCTATGTTATGGGACTACAACCATTAGAAGTATTTTTACTCTTACAGATAGACATTAGTCATCAGAATCTGAAGTCTGTAGAAGTCAGATTCTGATGCTGTAAGGGTCAATGTTGGCCCGCAGTCGGCAACGCTGGACAAACAACAGTGGGTCAACAACGTTTTCTACTGTTCTTTTAAGCTTGTAATGGTATTTTAGCCTTATATGGTCGCTGCTGAGCAAATTCTTTGAATTTTTGTATACTTACAGAAAGAACTTTATCTCCAACACGAAGACCTGCTTTGCCAGCTGGGCCATCTTCTGACACTCTCGAAATAAACACTCCCTCATCGTCGCCCTTGAAAGGTGTGGAGCCCTTGCCGCCAGCGATACTAATGCCGAGTCCCATTCCTGGCCTGCGCAGGATGTGGATATTAATACGTGGCTCTGATACATCGTTCATCGTCTCAGCCACTGGTTGCTCGTCAGTTGAGCTCTGGTACTCCAGTGAGTCAGACTGTAAGTTACAAAACTAAACAATATAATACTCCTTGGAAATAACATAACAGCCCACACATTTATTTGTTTTAATGCATCTAAGTATAAAATAATATTCAAGTATATAATATTCAAGTAGCGTCATTGTTGCAACCAGCGAACTTCATATTGGGTCAATTGAATTCCTAATTTGCGTGATGAAAGTGAGACAACACTACATTCTAGGTCCACAAATTTTGTACAATAGGCCCAATGAACAAAAACAATTTCATTGTTTGTACACAGTAACACACAAAAGTCTAAACATCGCAACCCCATAAAACTTTGTAATTTTAATACTTTTAATGTAAATTAATTTTTTAGATAACTGAACTTCATTACAAAAATACGGTAGGAATTTTAATCTAAAGTAATTTGCAACAGTTATTAAAACCAGAACTAGTGGAAATCAGTCATCTTATATTTCATTCAAATGATGTTTTTAACCAATTCAGATTCAAGGATGGCTGTGTTAGAGGTTAAAATAAATATGAGCCCTCCAAAAGTCAAAATAATATGGTAAAATAAAACAAAAAAAAAAGAAAGTGCTACAAAATGCTAAAGATTAATGCAAGAAAAGAATGCACAGTGTGTCAATAAAGACTAAATGAATTAATAGGAAGAGCAGATGCTGACAAATTTAACGACAAGTGATAATATACATCTGTATATGTACCCGGCACCTAACATACAAAGAATCCACTGGACCAATTAACAGAACAACAATGATTGATCGCGAAATTCCATCCAATTCTCATCAATATAGTACAAAATGAAAGGTAATTTATAAAATAACTCAAACAAAAATAATTCTAATTAAAACTTCGTCCCATAAATTTTTTTCACTAAATAATAAACACCCAGAGACCATAATCAAACAAAAAAGAGTTGCCAATATTGAGCAGATTAAGAAATAGATCTTTGCAATCCAACTTCTAATACGGTAACTATAATTGTAATTTTGAGAAATATATATGTAATAGAATTTGGCAGCTCCGAGCAAATAATAATGATCAACCTCCACCAATATAATAACTGAGCAATAATTTCCTTTTTAGACGCCATGATCAGCCTGACTTTCTCCTCCGCGTCTTCCTCATGGCTAGACGACATAATACGCTTGTTTTTCAGATGGTGAGGGGTATCTCGCCTCTTGAGTCGCCCCTCTTTATCAGAGTCATCTATGTCTGGCGAAAAGCCCACATGGCGCTCGTAGTATCCCGGCTCCTCCTGTAAAAGGCAGGCCAAAACACCCGCCTTCAGTGACCAGCAGCGTCAATACACAATAATACATGCTTACAAAAATAAATGAAATACACAAACTAATTTCACTGATAAAAATCATGGGTAAGAGCAAGCCTACTTGCTTTTTCATAGGCCTTTTCATAAATTTTTAAATGATTAAAAGCACGCATCAAAAAATTCAGTGTGTAATATATACCAGTATTAAAGATTATGCAATAATTACCAGTAACTACAGCTGTTATATATTTTAAAGTAAGTATGCTAGGATATAAGTTAATGGTAATACTTTGGCAATTGTTTAATATATAATGCCTAACTTTGTATTTCTTTAATTGTTGGTTTATAATTAAAATAAAATATGATGTGTATCAGAGCAGAGGAGAAATAAATATTTAAATGTGTCTTGGATTATAATCCATGTAACCCCTAAAACCTATGTAAAACCTAAATCCTCATCATATTAATAAATATGGAACATGCCCTGAAGGATTTCTATTCATTCATGCCACAATATAACAAAAGACATTCCACTAAGTTTTAGGAAAAGGAAAAACCTATCCCAATCTAGTACCATGCTAAAATTGCAGGAGAAAAACAGGAAAGTAACGATAAATCTAAATAATTTCTAGTAAATATGGTTGCTCAGAGCTTTATTTTTCCCATGGAAAATAAAAAGATGTATCGATATAATGTGTTAACCCTATAACCGTCAAATTATTGTGTCGTGGCTCACGGTAGCGAGACACAACTTCAAGTGGCTGAAAATTTAGCTAAGTCCTCGAAGGGTTAACCATGGCGTTTATAGCAGCTTTTAGCCTTTTTATTTGTGTTAATTAACCGTTTCAAGCCTGAATTAATCATTGCCATCTTCATCCACTACAAGACGCAAATTCTCGACTTGTAGTGGATGAAGATGATTTGATGTGGCTTAAAAATTAAATAAAATTGTCATAAATTGGTCAACAAATTTCATGGAAATTTTTATTATAAAACTCTTAGTTGTTGGAAAATTAATTCTGTTTACAGTGATGTCAAATGATGTTTTAATGCATCGTGAGGATTTAAAGGGTTAAAACAAGAAAATTTCAAAGAGAATTTGGCATTAAACTTGTTAGATGTTTTGATTCAGTTTGTACACATGTATGGAGGTGGGAGTGGAAAATCAGTCCAAGACTGAAAAAAATATTGACTACTAGAAGGGTTTCATCCGATGCGGCTGGAGGCGGCACCAAAGCACCTTGAGATTTTTTTATTTCTAGATGTCCTCAGGTGTTCTTTAGCATAGTCAGAGGCTAAATTTTACTATCTGGGAAGCATCAATATGTGGTAATTTATTTGTGTACATGCAATTTATTTTTTTCACTCTGAATTTTTTCAAAAGATGGAAATTCCCACCCCTGCATGTACCCACGTGACGTTGTTGGTTGCGAAGAGTGAGACACAACTTCAAGCGGGTAAAAATGATAATTTTACAATTTAGCGCTTTAGTGTTAAATTAAAATGTTACAATCCACCACAAAAAAACCTTAGAGGGGCTATCATTTATTATTTTGATAATTTTGATAATTTGTGTATTTTATACTCAGGTCATTTTAATTCAACTGGTGTGAATTGAGGCAGCCATTCACATTTTAAGATGAATTAGAAAAGCTGGGCTGGCTGTTAAAAATATAACATCCATTTGATTTACATAAAGTGCTTACCTCGTCTTCCAGTGTATTTTCTTGTGAAGTGCACTCCTCACTCTGATCAAGCGAGGACTCGAGCACTCCAGACTCATCATGACCTTGCTCTATCTCCACAGCTGGAGCGAAACCGAATGAGACCGCTGGCGCAGCCGCATGATGAGGTGATGCTTCTACTCTGCCTACACTATCATAAGCTGGGGGAGCTTCCTCGAATGGCGGACTCTGCTCGGGAGGAACCACTGAAATAACAAACATAACCCTCAACAAAACGTATAAATTGCAACTAAAGAGGAGTCATTGATTTGAGTGGCAAGTAATTTACATTCACTTGACGTTGAGGGTTGCAGTAGTGAGACAGCTTTAAGTGGATGAAAAAAATACAAACTTATGCTGCTACGCGGAAAATTATAATTAACCTCATTATTCCCAATCAACAAAATAGTTCACTGTTTATTAAGATAACCTTGTATATGTCCGCACATCATTTGGCATTGATCAATATACATACATCAAATTTATAAGTATTTTCCATCGTTTGTTTATAGCTCGAAATTATAATTAAAAAGAATATTGTTATGTATTACAATATTATATTATCATAATGTGAGGACTTACCTGTAACAGTTGGCCGGCTGGTTTCACCAACGGGGGAATATTCATCCCTCTGGGGTACGAACATGTTATCCTAAACAGAACAACAACAAACACTTATTCTTAACCCTTAGAGCACTGAGTAATGCAATTTAAATTTTCAGTCACTTGAAGTTGTTTCTCGCTACCGCGATCCACAACTTCAAGTGACTGAAAATTTCTGATTTGCAAAATTCAATTCCAAACATATCAATGTTTCAAGATATTGAGCATATTTTACTTTTCACAACTGATTATACAGGTGCTAATAAAACCCAGAATGTCTACTGTGGTCGACATCAGTGTCCTAAGGGTTAACACTTATTAAAGGTGATTTACATGTTAAATCTGAAAGCTTAGAATAATTAAATATCTGATGACACATGCACACTTTGGAACAAACTTCAAATAGAAATTTGCTATAAACAAAATATGGTCAAAAAGAAACTGAAAAACTATTTTTTAGTCAGGCTTTCCTGACTTAGCTCCTCAAAGGCCAACCCAGCTCGATGTTGATTTATATGCAAAGTATCTTTTAAAAATAACAATCCATCTAGACACTTAAACTGAAATATATGTACTATAATTATTGTTCATGCAGCTTTGCAGCTGAAATGAATAATAAATGTAGTGATAATTCAACCCTTTGTCACCAAAGCCCAAACTTGTAAGCTGAATGCAGAGTAGGCTTTGGTACATTTAGGGTTAATCACTTAGCCTTACGTCCGTCTTCTCTGGATTGTGTGGTATGACGTGACCGTCCACATCCTTGCCCTTGTTGAACAGTTTACCATGGCGACCTTTAAGTTCCCTGGGATGAGGTGTGTTGTGTCGAACAAATGTACCCTGTTGATTCAAAACCATACATATACATGTACAATTGTGTGGAAAATATCAGCCATTGCAGCATTTAAACTTAATAATGCCACTTTCAGTGTAACATCAAATTTCTGTTATTAAACATGAGATGGGAGTTGCTTTGCGTAGAATGAAAATGATTTTATTAAAACCTCAAGTAGTATTTCAAAGCGAAGCTAAGAACGTTCTTATTTTAACCCTTAAAGCGCTGAATTACATGATTTAAATTTTCACCCACTTGAAAATGTGTTTCAGTACCGCGAACCACAACTTCAAGGGTTGAAAATTATTCATATTTACTTCAATTTCACACCAAACATTTCCACATCTTGATGTTTAAACACTCATTTCATTCCCAGTAACTGATTTTATCGGCTAACAAAAAAGAATCAAAACGACTATAGTTAACTTAGCACCTAAAGTGTTAAATAGTGTTAAATAGAGTGAAGTATATTCAAAATATGCCAGTGAGCATTGCGCATAAAGTGTTAAACAGCTCCGTTCAGATCTTTTAACCCAATCCATCCAATCAAGGTAGTAACAGATCACTGCTAAATCATCAGAAAGTGGAAAATATACAGCCGGGATCGACACTAACACTGGCCCGTTGGCCCGAGGCCAGTAAAATCACTAAGGAAGTCCCTTGAGATACTGGCCCTGGGAGCCAATGAAAAATACCAGACGTGGATGCTTTATTTAATTTTCACGCCCCTTGAGTTACGCCTAAATAACCAAAACAAGTACAAATTCACCAGTTAGAATGTGTTAGTAAAGCTGTTGATTATATGAATTTGATGTAACTGTGCTGTTTTTGAAATACACTGTGCGGTAAGAACTCTCATACAGGGCCAATAATATATGCATATGGCACTGCTTTTTGGTCAATAAAGGCTCAGATCGATACGCCGTCGTCAGATATCGGTGACAAGTAAGGATCTGAGCCTTTATCAACCAAAAAGCAGTGCAATATGCATTTTATGGTATGACCACCCACATGCTTAACCGATAATTAGAATATTTAGACTACAATGCGTCAGTATAACGTAAATAATTCGCAACCGAGAACGAATTGTTGACAAGTTTTGGTCGATACAGGAAGTTATCAGTACAAGTCTTGTGGTCGATAACACCTGTGGAAGTACAATATTAATCTGGAGTAACTGGCCCTTTGGACCTCAGAACAGTTAGTGTCAATCCCTGTACAATAATTCTAAACTCAACCCTTTTACCACCAGAGCCCACTTCTGTAACCTGAATGCCATAGCACTCGGGCAACAAAAGTAGTTTTTGGTGGAGAAAGGGTTAAAATCCCTTACCGGGTCTTCTTCGCCCGAGCTCTCCTCTCCCTCCACATCTTCACCTTCTCCTTCTCCAGCAAATTTAACTGAGATTCGGCTTTGGTCTGGCCAATTCAAATTCAGACGACTGTCTTGCTCTGTGGCCACGCTGCCCTTCAACAGATTCTCTGCAAATATGGTGACAAATATATAATTAGTATATTCATGCTATAAAAACAGAAACTAGGCAATAACACAAACACTAAATTTATTTAAAGCGCTGAAATATTTTTTTTATAAATTATGACACCATTTGGAGGTTTTTTCAATTTGAAATCATCATAAATGTCTTAGTTTGTTCTTTCTGCTTCATTTGACTATCTATTTCAAGGGTCTACGGCCATATAGAAATATTTTACCCCAGTGCAGGGATCGACTTTACATGTCCAATAGATGTCAATCTGTCAGTCCCTTTGCTGGAAGGGTTAAATTAAAAAGTTTATTCACAATTTCCAAGTTGGTGAGAAGTACTTTGATTTTTCAAGTGAAGTCAACACATTTATCAGTATCACATATTAAAACCTAATTTTTAAAACCATTTACATGTATAATAAATAGATAAAGACCACTATATAGTTGACATCAGTTACCATTTTTTGAACCCTTTAAAGCCTGAATTTACCATTGTCATCTTCATCTACTACAAGTCGCGAATTGCTATCGCAATTCTCAACTTGTAGTGGATAAAGATGACTAAATGTGGTTTAAAAATTAAAGAAAATTGCCATGAATTGGTAAACCAGTTTCATGGAAATTTTCGTTCTAAAAACCTCGATTATGGGAAAATTAAGTCTGTTTTCAGAAATGTAAAATGATGCTTTAATGCATCGTGAGGGCTTAAAGGGTTTTAAACAACAGGGTAAACTGATTCGGGAATGGAGAGAAGCTGTAGATATATGTTTAGACTGACCCATGCTCTCAGTATGATAAGCCTGTTGTGGCAGCAGGAAGCAGGTGAGGACCTCTTGGCGAGAGGCCTCATCATAGTCTGTCTGGAATTTAAGCATCGGCTGCGCTTGATTCTCTGACAGCCAAAGTGCCTTCAGGTTACACGAGCCAAGCGTGATAGGCAAGAACTGAAGTCTGTGAAATACGACATGCAAACATTGATTGATCGGAAAAATGTACTATTGCTTGATGAGGTACTTATTAAAAGACTATATTATTATTAGCCAAAAAAACATAATATGACCACTTAAAATATTATATTGGAAATTTTAGCATATACATATACAGACCCATGTAGCTATAAAATATAAATAAAAAAATGAAATCTGATAAAAGTTTTTAAAAGCTGGGAAAATAGCTTTATCGCAGAAAAGGTGTGCAGTATAATAACTCTTAAAGATCTCAATTAAATCATTTAAACACTCATTTGAATAAAAAAGACTATAGTAATGCTTAGAGCCCTAAGGATTAATTAAAGGTATGTAAAAAATGAATATATCTGTTCCATTTCCCTTAGATTAACTCACTTGTTTCCAGACACATCAAGCACATGGAGCTCTTTCAATTTCCCTAGCTCACCCGGCAAAAACATGATGCGATTGTCACGTAATGACAATACTCCTAGCTTCACACATAGTCCAAGCTGCACAACAAAATACAAGAACTTAATCAAATTATGTACATTAAATTCATAAAACTTGTCTATATTTCTATGAACCCTCACCCTGTTGAATGTCATTTCTGCATTACTGGAAAAATACGCGAGGTGACAGATTACGTGCAGATGGCTCCCATATGAAAATTTTACAAATTTTAAAAGAAATAAAATATCACTGAAATTGATGACTACTTTTTTAAAGATATTCTTTTACCTGTCATGTATACAGTAAGTGAGTAAGTACTTTTAACCCTGAAAGCGCCGAATTAATTTGTAAAAACATCGCAAACAAAGGGTTCTTTCACCCATCATAAATGTCTTGGTTAGCGCTTTCCGATTTATTTGAATACCTATGTTATGGGTCTACGACGTTTAGAAATATTTTTACTCTTACAGCGCGAGGATAGACTTTAGTTGTAAGAATCTGACGTCTACGACTGAAGTCAATCTCACTGTAAGAGTTAACAACACCTTTCTGCCAATATGACTATTTAAGTGAATTTCGAATTTAAAAACAAAAAATATCTTATGCTAAGAAGTCTAACAAAAAGTCTAAAGGATCAATAAATATGATGGTGCCTCTGCCACCTATTTATAACAGCTTTGAACATACATACTGATACGCACTATAAATTTATATACAGCCCAAAAAAATGTTGCCATGATAGCCGTATATACCAAAGTGACTGATAATATTATGATCATAAATATTGTGATCAACCCCTCAAGTATAGGGGATAATAATAACTAAGTGTGGCTGATCACAATGAAGGAGACAAGACTGATTCCTATTGAAATTGTAATCAACTTTTAATTTAGCAACACTGCTCAGTCAACAAGATCATAAGAGTATCGTGCTGATTATCATTGGCTGCAAAACTAAACGACAATGTAAACAAATTCTGATAGTCACTGGTGCATATTTTAATACTCTTCCCAATGAAAATGTGAGTTCTATATCAGTCCCTATATCTAGTCCCTAAATTATCTATTTTAATAAAACTTCATCAACATTATTATGCTACCTTACTGTCCATTTATAGTTATTACTTTACACAGGATCAGATGTTATCTTCTCATACACTATTTCTGAAACTCTTTTTATCAGAAACTCTCACTAATTCTGATTTAAAATCGTAGAATGATTTAGCAAACAGCAGCGTCGCTGCATGTTACAAATCTTATCTGCTATGCCAGAATCATAAGAGTCCGTCCCCACTGCCCATGTTCAAATGTGCCACTATGCCACAGCTCACCTCTTTGGGGAGATCTTGTACTCTGTTTCTATCCACATTAAATATACTTAGATGCTTTAATTTTCCAGAGGAAGGTGGAATTTCCTGCAAACAAAATACAGCCAAACATTACACAATCCTAAATACATGTAATCTTTACATTTTTAATTCAAAAACAATTTCATCAAAATGTCAAAACTGTTGCTATCAGTATCATTATTAAATTAATACATTTTTTTTAAATTTTATATGGTTTTGTTTTATTAAAAGATGAAAATTGCGGCAGCAATTCTAGTGCAGAAAAATGTGATATTAAGTTCAATATAAAGATGGTGCATCTATTAATAACATTACAATAATACACTTATAGTGGTGTAAGTTGTAAAAACTTCATCAATTCAATTGTTGTCACCCGTGAGAAATAAACTTACTGAAATATAGTTTTCTGTGAGTATAAGCTCCTGCAAGCTCGAACAGCTGAAAAAGATAATCTAAGTAATTTCTGTTTCTTCCATTATCAATTAACCCTTTAAGTGCTAATAGCGACTACAACAGTTAACCCTTTAACCGCCAAATTATTCAATCTGAATTTTCACCCACTTGAGTTGTGTATCGCTGACGCATACGCTGACGCGATTCACAACTTCAAGTGAGTGAAAATTATTCAGATTTGACAAAATGGAGGTCAACTGTTTTCAAATATTGCTGATTGATGTCACATTTTACCTTTAACATGTTTATAAGCTGGCACTTAATGTGCTAATAAAAAAATTAAAACCCGAATATATGCGGCACTGGCGGTTAAAGGGTTAATAGCTTTTTATTTCTCCTTCAAACAAGTAATTTTAAATGAAAAATGAGCTTTAACCCTTTGAGTCACATAATTATTTTGGCAAAATATGATGTTAGCATACTTTTTGCAAGATACCAAATGCATGCATAGGCCTACAGAAGCGTATGGCAGCGTATTTATGCCACATTTCATTTTTTTATGTGTGACGATAAAAGATAAATAATGACGTCAAAAGTGCGCGATCTTTATACATCGTGTGTGATGTCATGTAATGACAAGCCTATTGACTTGTGCGTCACTATTTATGTATCGGGCGCGCTTTCAAGCGTGGTTGTGACTCAAAGTGTTAAATGTGTTGGATTACTGCATGTTTTGATTCAAATTCTACAAAAGTAAGAATTTTTACCCATTTGAAGTTGTGGGTTGTGGTTGCCAGACAAAACTTCTAAAAAATTTAGTTGTGCTTAGCGTTAAAAGGGTTATAAAACGAATTAAAAACAGCTGTAGCTTAGTCCTGTAAGGGTTAAAATTTAAAATTTAACCAGTTAACCCTTTGACTTCCAGGCCGGAGTGCATACCAGGATCCAGATATACTGGTGTAGGAGTTCTATTTTTCGTCATTTGAAGCTGGAATTGCTAACGCAATTTCCAGCTTCAAATGACAAAAAATACATAAATGTAGTATATATTTCACGAAAATTTGTGTCATTTTATGGTTACGTTTATTGACGAATGACCACGGAAATTTCCGTCATGTATGGTAGTGAAAAGGTTAAGATAAGGTGGCCACATGCACCTCGGAAAAAAAACTGTGTGATCATTTTACAGCAGCTACTGCATACTTTATCATATAAATAATAGGTATTAAGCTTCATACATACTTTCCTATTGTTACAGGTATGGCCAGTATCTGGTTTTGCTCCGCTTTTAAAATGGATAGTTTTTTCAGGTTTCCTGCAAAAAACAACAAATGATAACATTTGTATGACATTGCAGTGTACAGCATTAGACATTCACCCGATGTTCAATTATGTTGGACAAAAGTCGCAATTGATGAGGCCAACATCGAAATAACATTGAGCAAGTGCAACATGTTTGCCATGTTATTTTATTTGTATGTTGTCTCAGTCTATGATGTGATCATAATTATAGCTTCATTCAATTACATGGAGAAAAAACAAGCGAATGTTTAGAATAAGTATGGCGGATTTTGTAAAGTCTGGACAATTAGACCTTGAGAAAAATATCTTATTTCTTATCTTATAACATTATATCTATGACCTATTTTTCAAAAACAATTACAATTCTTAATTCTTCCACTGATTATGATAGGATTATGAATTATGAAATATGTTCGCATGAACCAAGAGAACAAAGGATTTTTTTAATATGAAAATGTCCTAGTAAACTCTTGATGTTTCATTTGTTACAGGTCTAAGGCCATTATAATTTTTTCAATTCTTTCAGAGCGGGTCAGAATATGAAGACTATGGACGTCAGATTGTGACGTTGAAAGCAACTAAAGGACTGAACATATTCATAACAAAATTCTACTTTTTATATAATTTGTTCATTTTATCAGAGACTAGACCCACCAGACACAAGACATTGAACCAATGTTGGCTTAACGATGGCCCACGGCCACCGTCTATGAGGCTGGATCAAAGTTAAACCAACATTGATTCAATGTCTTGTGTCTACTGGGGAGGGGCTACCTATGCTATCTGGGAGGTATTATATATCATGTATATGGGTCTAGCAGGACAAGGTTCAACCCTTACAGTGCAGGGATCGAATTTAGATGACTGACGTCTGTAGACATCAGATTCTGAGGTCTAAAGATGGTCCCCGCGCTCATAGGGTTAAAGACTGGAACAGTCCACCAGATACAACTAAAGCTGTTCCCAGAATGTAAGAGTAAAACTTTTTATAATGGCCCGACCCATAACATAGGTATTCAAATAAAGCAGAAAGGGCAAACTAAGACATTTATGATGACTTAAAATTGAATATTATTCTTTGGTTTCCATGGTGTATATAATAAATTCAGCCCTTGAAGGTTTACAACAGCCTACCTATGCTATCTGGGAGGTGCTCTAGCTGGTTCTGTGTGAGGATGAGGTCCGTGAGGTTAACCAGACTTCCTATCTCGTCTGGTAATCTCTCCAGATGATTCTCAGAGATATCTATCTGTGTCAGCTTACGCAGGTTTCCTATCTCCTGAAAACAAACAAACACTTTTATAAGCGATGATTCTAACACAATAATATGATAGATAGATTCAGTGTCAAATCAATTAACCCTTCAAGTGCTAAGCACGATTATACCTTTTTGTCTGACCTTCAAACCAGAAATATTAAAATGTTAGATTGCTAAGTTTTAATGCAAATTATATAAATATGGGTAATTTTCACCCACTTGGGAAGTTGTGGGTCGCGGTAGCGAGACACAACTTCAAGTGGGTGAAAATTTGAATTCTTTAACTTAGCACTTAAGGGGTTATTTAAATAATATTAAATAACTAAAAAATTAATTAATTGACAGTGTTGATAAATAAACTGCTCTCCATATTATGTGTGTGTTTCTCAATGAACGATACAATAAGTTTTTTGTCACCAGCTTTAATCTATAACAAATTACACAATGTTGTATTTCAAAGAAAATTTGTGGAATAAAACATAGTATACATCATAATAGGAGCATCCTTAGCTATGTAGTATTACTGACGGGAATTGGTTGAAATATATCATGATCGATGATCAATTATAATTGGTTTATAACCACAGATGATCACAGTTAATGCGTTGTTACGTTTTGATAAGTTAGGCACATGTGAGTGTAAAAAGAAAACAATAACATATTTATGTCAAGTATTTACAGCGCCTACCATATCTACACTGCAACAGTTCTGCTAGGTGCGCATATGTAGTGGGACAGTTGACAATAGTTACCGCTAATATAAACTGTATTAAACAAGTGGAGTATTCCCAGAATTTTGTTGTTTGCCGAGGTAAATGTTTGGCAGGGCTTAGACTTACCTGTGGAAGCTCCAGAAGGTCATTACAGTCAAGCCATAGCTCCTCAAGGCTCGGCAGGGATCCTATTGTCTCTGGCTGAAAACACAAAATATTAAATCTTAAAGGTTTGAAATAATTTTATATGAACCATAAAGGGTTTTTTCAATTTGAAATCATCATAAATGTCTCAGTTAGCTCCTTCCGCTTGGTTTGAATACGTATGTTATGGGTCTACGGCCATTATTAATAGTATTACTCTTTCAAAACAGGGACCTATTTTAGACGTAAGAATTCTGATGTCTAAAGTCAATCCCAGTGCTGAAAGGGTTAAACCTCATATGGTTAACCCTTTCACCACTGAAGCCCGTTTTTATGTGCTGAATGCTATGGCATTCAGCACATAAAAACGGGCTTCAGTGGTGAAAGGGTTAAACTGTCACATTTATAGTTCACATATTTACAGGTATAGCTCGACACGATGAGTGTGACATTTAGATGCATGCAAATTCAACTCAAGAAGTACATTGTGGAAATGAAATGCCAAGTGGTCTGTCTGGTTGCTTACTCAGTGATCACCACAACGACACCATTCACTATCAGGATGTTGACTTACATAAACTGCCATGCAAAGTCAGCTCACATTTCAAATGAGCATCGATAAACATATCGCTAAAGTAAATATTTCTTACTCATGAAAAATAAATGATTTATTCAGGAATGAAGGATGGTGGAAAAAAAGCTGTGCATGGATTTGAACACCACAGTGATAATCAACTTTGTATTAAAGGGTTATCAGCTGGGGTGAAATGATGCTTAAATATTTGTAGGCATTTTTCTGTTTTCCTAAGGATTATCAGTTCCAAAATATTCAGACAATGGGTCACACAGGCACAATAATGAAATCAGTAAAAAAGAGTGATTTAAATAGAATACTGTCAAAGTGATTGGGCATTGCTTATTTCCTACACACTAATTGATGAGGACCAAACACAATCAATATTCATGAGAACTTAGAGCATAAACATATGGTCTGACAAAAATAAATGAAAATAGTGTAGATTAGTTGTGTGAGACCTTAAGAGCAATTTTTATTTTAGTAATTTTCAATTGTGAGACCTTAACCCTCAGACCACTGATGTCAACTACAGTAGACATTCCGCGTTTTTATTGGCCCCTGTATAACCAGTTGTTAAAAGTGAAATGTGCTGTCAATTTTGTAACACTGATATATTTTGGGATTTTAAACATCACAACTTCAAGTGACTGAAAATTTAAATTGAATAGGTCAGTGTTCTAAGAGTTAAGAGCAATTTGTATTTTATATGTGATTTTCGTTCATGAACAGTCATGGAAAGGAAGATTTTTCTGAACAAATTGTATTTGTTTATTATTGTGACCACAGGCCTAGCATAGAATTACACATGTCAAACATTACTGACAAACACGCTTCTTTCCAGAACTATCAATGGGAAACACATGAATTCCTGACAAAATCACAAGAAATGGCCGAGGACCACCTGATTTTTGTGGCTGGTGGCCGGCCGGACCTCTAGGTCAGTGCTACACAAAGTTAATTTCTAACGGTAACCCTGCGTTTTATCTTGCTAAGTTGATTACAGCACTGCCATGAGGAGGCAACCAACCCCTGACTGACTACTTTACAAGTAAGTGGCTACAGCTGTCTGTCTTTGCAGTGACTGAAATAAGTGTCGGCAATAACCACATAGTCACTGGACAACTTAATTTTATCAACGGCTTGTTCTGCAAACAACAACAAAGTGTTAGTTCAACCCTTACAGAGCGGGGATTGATTTTAAAGTCTAAGACGTTAGATTCTGGCGTCTGACGTCTGAAGTTGAACCCCTCACTGAAAGAGTAAAATATTTATAATGGCTGTAAAACCATAACATAGGTTTTCAATAAAGTGGAAAGAGCTTGACTAAGACATTAATAATGATTTCAGATTGAAAAATTACGTGTGGTCTTTTGGTTTATATACAAATATTTCAGTGCTTAAATTATTAGCGGGCTAATTACTGGAGATTATACTTTGTATTGAACTTGAATATTACCATTCTAGGTCAAGGTCTGTACTTGTTGTTTATTGTGAACCTGATAACATCTACCTATAGTGTAATCTGTGGCGTCATATGGCAACTGATAAACTGATAGACTATGTGACTAACAGCTTCATTTATATAAACACTTTGGGGAAAAACATAGAAGTAACATTTCTGGGTGAGATACACTGATACGATGTAGATGGAGAAAGCTCACAGCCTCACAAAAGCGTTGTTGAACCATTGTTGGCTTAATGTTGGCCCAGCCTCGTGGATGGGGGGTCAACATTGAACAAGCATTGTTTTTTGTTGGGCTATTACACCATTAAATTTGATATATTCACTGCAGCTTTAATTGCAGCTTCAGCATGTTCAGCCAGTGAAATATTTTCTTATTTCAATAAATAATAATACTTATTAATTTAAATTCAGAATTTCAGTTCATATGCGGGAAAGAGATTTGAATTTTATTTTCAAATTCAAAATGTATAAAGATACGAGCTACTGAGGATTGAAGAGGATTAGTAATGATAAAGAACTAATTACAAAGCTTCCTAATAGTAATATTGCATGTTACATTTTTTATATAGATTGAAAAGAGTAAAGCTATTCCATTTCGTAATGGAGTCACGATTCTGCTTGCACAGCTCAACATATTTCGGTTGAATCACATATCTTGAGAGTTAGAAGCTGCTAAACTGCCATTATACAAAGTGACAGTTTAGCACCGTCTTAGTCCAATGGGGACGATATTGTGTCACTTTTGTAGGCCAGACAATGAGTACAAGTTTCCAGGTACACATAACTTACACCGATATTATCACACTGCTGCTATATATGACTGCAGCAAAACTGGCCCAAGTCTGTTTTTACATTTTTTTTTTAACAAATCTCTTCATTGAATTATCAAACAAGAACCCTGCTGTTTTGAACATTATTGAGAGTTATTTTTTGCATCAGACTGAAGTTCATATTTAAGCAATGTGCCATGTAAAACTGTAATCAGAACAAATATATATTTCCCAACAATAACTACATTAGATTGCAAAAACTTGCTTAAAAATAATTAGATGCACAAGTGCAAGATGTTAGTTCACATGATAGCAGTATATTAAAATAACGTGCAAGCACTCCCAACGGGATGTAGTGACTTGTTTTAAAATTGTGTAATGAATATTATAACACTAATTTATATGATGTTTCTTTAAATAAATCGTGTGATAAGATATTATCACTGATATTATATTATTCATAGGATAACTACCAAGCCTCTATAGGCAGGGTTCAACACGCTCCAATAAACACAGCAACATAATCCTTGTATTTTACAAAAATTGTTCTGCAATCATCAAACACCAGACTACATGAAAATATAAACAGCCCCAATACACAGTGCTGCATGCAGACCCCCACGAGATGTTGACCCAGCGCTGTCTCAATGCACGCGCTCTTTCAAACAATCCAAACAAAATTGAAATCGGATGAGAACTGAGGGAGAAGCATTTCTTGTGAATTGTGGACAGACAACAGACGCAACACGCTGGCATTTATAGCTTATCTAGGCCCAATAAAGGCCGGATGAGCTGATAAAGCAAAATAAAAAGATAGTAACGTTAGTTTTTTTTTAATTATTGATACCAGTATATCTGTATATATACATAGTTTGTTATGTAGTAGTAGTAGTAAATCTTTGCTTTATGTCACTTTTCGGCACAAAAGGTCTTTTAAGTGACATTGTAATACGATAAAAACGTTGTAGTCAATTGATGAGATGAATGATGTACAGATGATGATGTGAGGGTGGGGGTGATAGGGCATGGTGGGTTATTGAGAGCGTTTTCCTTCGCTCGCCCGATAAGGGGTTCTGGGCATGTCTGAGGGATATACCCCCAGGCATGCCCAGAGTTTTCCCTGTGCAATTATTTGTTTGTTATGTTTGTTATGAAAATGATTTTATTTCAAATTAAAATGTAAAAAAACATGATTCTTCATGATTAAGTTGAATATTTAGTACATTGAGCGACCACTAGTTATGAAAAACGTCGTCCCCATGTCTTGAGATAGGCTATGTGGTTGGTCGCTCAGTGATCTGATGCACTGTCATGCCTTCAGTGCTTACTGCGGACCGTGATAGCGGTAAATATAAAACAAACATCTTTCGGGAACATACTTATGATTTGCTGTACAGTCGGCGTGGTAATATCCTGTAAATAATTTATTTAGACGTTCAACCAACATTTGCTCAACATTTATATAAATTTTGTACAACGTCGGCCCAACGTCTTCGACGTTGGTCCAACATTGTACAAATGTTATACAAATGTGTTGTGTTTACTGGGATTTGTGTCCACCGTCAGCAAAGTTGATGTTTCAAGCATAATATTAACCAGTGAAGGATTTAAAGCCGAGTCGCCGACCCGAGACCGGTAATTTGTATCCAGGGTCGGTGATTGACACCCTATAGCAACGGTCCGGCGGGTCGGTGATCGTTCAGAACCGAAAAGTGGTCTCAAGTGCCCCAGAATGCACTCAGACAACACCATCTTTTTCAAAAAAATTCTGGGTGGAAATTCACGCTCACCAGTGAAAGTAATGGCGTGCGATGTGAACCGGGCGCCGAATCGACCGCGGCGGTGATCTGATATAACATCGAAGGGGGATCAGATTTGAATCACAGATCGCCTATTGTAGTGCCGCCAGTATGTGACTATTACGGCCCACACTGTCAAATTTTGAGCTGTGTATCGCTGTGTTAGTTTCACACGAGTATTCAGCGTTGTTAGAAGAGAGGCTGAGTGGGAAGGTTCAGCTATCAAAATGATCCAAAACATGCCCACAACTTTTAAATGCAGTATGGCAGAAAACGAGCTGCTGATCCCAAATAACGTTACTATGCTGCTAATACTAATAAATCAAAAATTGGACTGATAAATCGTCGGAATGCCCGATTGAGTACCATCGCCAATATCTCGCGATTTTGTTAGGGTATTTTTGTCATGATAGCTACTACACGCCACAGTCACAGGGTCGGCGTGCGTTGGCTGACTTGCACACGCACACTATCAGTGAACACGTGACGCTGACTGTCACTGAAATACCGGTCCGATGTTGGCGGTCGCATACCACGCTGGACGCAATAGCGGCATGATTATGCACTATGCAGTATACTGCCGTATTATAACATAGGTCTAGTGCATGAGTACTTATAACCCAGCAAACGCGAGCCGCTGACCCAATGCTGGCCTAATGCTGGCCAACGTCGCATACGGTGCCCAACATCAGAGCAGCATTGGGCCAATGTTTGGTGCTTGCCGGGTTAGGCCACAAAGAATGCTTACATACTTGCCTGTCTTCCGTTTATAGGGCCCAGACCTACCCAGCAAACACAAGACGTTGAATTCAGCGTCGTCTACTGTGGTTTAACATTAAACCAGCATTAGATCAAAGTCGTGTGTTTTGGGTAATTCATGGAGACTAATTATAGCTAAACTTCGTAATCTTGTTATAAAAATATTTGCATGCTTCTTCTGGCAAGACTGTTGTTTATTATATGGGCCTAACAATTTGTCAAAGGTTCTAGAGATGTCAGAAAAACCGTTAACTGGTGGACAATTTCAGTCAAGATAAATATGAAAATAGTTCTGTCCATGACGAAGTCGCTGCCAATCCATGTGTTGCAAATAAATAGTAAGAGTGCCCATGTCATAACTCCCATGTAATTTTAAAGTTTTATCTCAATTAATTATGTTAGTGTATTGTTCACCAATGTATAAGAACAAGACTACATAAGTCCAGGAGCTCCCGCGACGAATTAGAATTTGATTTAAGCAATTTTGTGTAGGGTCCTAGGCTAGGTCTAAAATCAAGACGCAAGACAACTAGGTCTAAGAAGCTCAGTCTAAGAGTAAGATAAGAACTAGACAGTCTGTCAGAGATTGCAAACCTCCATTTAAATTAATGATCCTAATCAGTATCCTAGTAATGGTCTACCTATCTGGCACGGTTTACCCGATATCAGGCCAATCAAGGTAACTAATAGCTGATTTACGGTCATTTTGAATTCGATATAAACTAGTTAAAAACTTAGGGTGTATCCTCCCCCGAAACCTCAAATTTTGTTTTATAGTAATGGACTAACATCTAGCACGGTTTACCAAATATCGGCCATGTGAAAGTGAATAATGGCCTAAAGGCGGCCATTTTGAATTTGATCAAGTCGAAATTTTCCAAGATGCATCCTCAGCTGAAATCTCACATTTCATTCTATAGTAATGGTCTAGCCATCTAGCACGGTTTACCAAATATCGCCCCTGTGAAAGTGAATAATGGCCGATAGGAGGCCATTTTGAATTTGATCAAGTCAAAATTTTTCAAGATGCATCCTCTCCTGAAATCTCACCATTTGTTTTATAGTAATGGTCTAGCCATCTAGTACGGTTACCAAATAACAGCTATGTGAAAGTGAATAATGGCCGATAGGCGGCCATTTTTAATTTGATTGAGTCAATTTTTTTCAAGATGCATCCTCTCTTGTAATCTCACATTTTGTTTTATAGTAATGGTCCAGCTATCTAACACGGTTTACCAAATATCAGCAATGTGAAAGTAAATAGTGGCCGATAGGCGGCCATTTTGAATTCGGTTGAGTCGAAAGTTTTTAAAAGGCATACTCTCCCGAAACGTCACATTTTGTTTTATAGTAATGGTCTAGCTATCTAGCACGGTTTACCTGATATCAGGCCTATCGAGGTAAATAATGCTGATTGTCGGCCATTTTGAATTCGTAAGTTAAAAATTTTCAAGGTGCATCCTCCCCAGAAAACTCACACTTTGTTTTATAGTAATCAGGTAATGGTCTAGCCATCTAGCACGGTTTACCAAATATCAGCCATGTGAAAATGAATAATGGCCGAAAAGGCGGCCATTTTAAATTTGATCAAGTCAAATTTTTTCAAGATGCATCCTCATCTGAAATCTCACATTTTGTTTTACAGTAATGGTCTAGCCATCTAGCACGGTTGACCAAATAACGGCCATGTGAAAGTGAATAATGGCCGATAAGCGGCCATTTTGAATTTTATCGAGTCAAATTTTTTCAAGATGCATCCTCTCCTGAAATCACACATTTTGTTTTATAGTAATGGTCTAGCCATCTAGCACGGTTTATCAAATAACGGCCATGTGAATGTGAATAATGGCCGATTGGCGGCCATTTTGAACTTGGACGAGTTGAATTTTTCAAAATGCATCCTCTCCTGAAGCCTTACAATTTGTTTTATAGTAATGGTGTAGATATCTTGAGCGGTTTTCATGATATTCCACAATATCAGGCCTGTCGAGGTGAATAATGGCTGATAGGCGGCCATTTTGAATTTTATCAACTTCAAATTTTTCAAGATGCATCCTCTCCTGAAACCTTACAATTTATTTGATATTAATGGTGTAGCTATCTTGAGCGGTTTTCATGATATTCCGCAATATCAGGCCTGTCGAGGTGAATAATGGCCGATAGGCGGCCATTTTTAATTTTATCGACTTGAAATTTTTCAAGATGCATCCTCTCCTGAAACCTCACAATTTGTTTTATAGTAATGGTGTAGCTATCTTGAGCGGTTTTCATGATATTCCGCAAAATCTTTCAGTCGGATTTACCGATGTTATAAATTAGGTCAAAGTGCTGGGTCAACTTCAAGGTCAAGGTCCAAAAACCTGAAAAGGCACAACTAGGGACCTTAGAGAACATGTATGTGCAATATGACTGTCATCGGCCCAGTACTTTTCGAGATCTGCTCCGGAAACGAAGTGCGCGTCAAAACGTCTAAATAGGTCATAGTTCTGAACCAGAAGTAGGTCAAAGTTCAAATACCCCAAAAGGCACAACTAGACCCCCTAGGGGTGTTGTGTGTAAAATTTGAAGACAATCGGACAAGTACTTTCAGAGATATGCTCCGGAAACGAATTGTTTACGGACGGCCCAACGGCCCAACGGCCCAACGCCGTCACATCATCATTTTCTCCTCTGCAACCTTGCGTATTGAATTCAGATTAAAAATATTTTAACCCGTCCATTAGCCACCTGGAAGTAACCCACATACCAAAAATTGTTATCCTAGCTTATTTTCTCACAAAGTTATAGGCAAAAGAAGAGGCAAAAAAAAACGGAGGTAGAATCCATAGCTCCCTTCGCTCACCTACGGTGACGGCGGGAGCTAATAAATTGGTTGCAATAGGGGTAATTCGCAATAGGCACCGATTTGTATGAGTTATCCAAAATGTCGTGGGCATGGAAATGTGTTATTAACTGATCAGCAGCAATTTAGGATCTTCTGGCGATTTTTGTTGTTATAATTACAAAATAATAAAAAATAATATCTCACTGGCACCCTTCGTTTCTACCCTCTAACAGTATTCCTGAGGCTATCATACTGCATAGATCTGATGGCCCCCCTTCTACCCGCCTAATGCTTCATTCACACCTGTCTGTCATCTATGTTCCGTCGTCCGTCATCCGTCCTTAGTCATCAGTCGTCCGCTTCAGTCACTGCCATTCGCACCTATTAGTCTTTTCAGAGCTGTGGACACAGATTTCTGTGTACCGACAGTTTTAAATACATACAGTCCGGAAAGTGGCATTATTTGTGAGGAATTCCCTATCCACAGCTCATTACCATGATTTATGGTCCGCATCAGTCATCCGTCGTCCGTTAAAATCGCTCCCGGACCGATTTTGACTGTCATTGGATGACGGACGACGAATGACAGACTAGGTGTGAATGAATGGTCTTTCATATTTTCTATCAGAGCGATTTTGACTTAAGCGGACGACTGATGACTGAAGCGGACGACGGATGGTTTGACGGACAGGTGTGAATGGGGCATTATACAATCGTCCTCAATTTACATGCACGCCTACCAGGGTAGGTGATTTTGTATCAGGGTCGGTGAATCATAAATTTCAGGAAATTTCCGGAAATTACTTAAATCTCACCTATTTGACCTGGCTTCTCCAACCTAGTCCCTCATCAAGGAGGACCCCAGCAAGCACGAGATATTGGTCCAATGCTGGGCTGATGTTGGGCCAGCGTCGCAGACGTTGGGCCCAACATCAGTCTCAACATTGTCTCAAGCGGTCACTCATTCGGGGGGGGGGGGGCCCAGCAAAGAAGGGACATTGACAATGTGTTGGTTCAATGTTGGCCCATCGTCAGCGACGCTGGGCCACCATTGAAACAACACAAAGGCAAGGTCACGTGTTTGCTGGGGGGTGCTCATGGCGCCAATCGCAGTGTTACTATACAGCTAGATGAGGGGGGTGACATTGCGTGTATACACCTACGCCTAACACCCCCCCCCCCCTCCCCCCAACAACAACGTGCTATAGTAGTCATCTGCTCTGCAAAGGCAGTATCTGCTCACTTGTAAAGTGAGCAGATACTGTAGGTCAACTCTAGAGTTCAACTGCAGGCTAACAGCCAATACCAGATGTTATCGGAAATGGGACACCACCGAGACGTTGGCCCAGCATTGAAACAACACTGGATCAAAGTCACATGTTTACTCTTATGACATTAGTATATTGGAAGGTCCAGCGATATCAGTGACCCAGATATTGTCTATGTGATTGGTCAGAAAAGACCATCTCGTCCTATGATCTCCTTAAGATCTAGGTCAGCCTATCTCCGAATGTTCTTCACCTCAATTTTAGCTGTGGCGTCAGAGGCATATAAACCAAGGGTTAGATTTTCAAAGGCAATATATATTATTGCAAAATATTGTATTGATATCATGATAGATTTGGTCTCGAGAGTAATGCTTTATTCACACCTGTCCGTCATCTATAATCCGTCGTCCGTCATCCGTCATCAGTCATCAGTCGTCCGCTTCAGTCACTACCATTCACACCTATCAGTCTTTTCAGAGCTGTGGACACAGATTTCTGTGTACCGACAGTTTTAAATAGATACAGTCCAGGAAAGTGGTTGACAGAAACATTATGTGTGGGGAATTCCCTATCCACAGCTCATTACCATGATTTATGGTCCGCATCCGCCATCCGTCGTCCGTTAAAATCGCTCCCGGACCGATGTTGACTGACGATGGATGACGGACGACGGACTAGGTGTGAATGGTCTTTCTTATTTTCTATCAGAGCGATTTTGACTGAAGCGGACGACTGATGACTGAAGCGGACGACGGATGGTTTGACGGACAGGTGTGAATGGGGCATAAAACGTCTGCTAGCTTTCCCCAGTTTCAAACTCTCATTGTGGTGCTTTCTTAAGATTATATTGGCCTAGTTTGATCCCAAGGTAGGCATTGTTCTCAGCAAAATATACTGGTTATCTACAGGGTATAAATCAATAGCCCAACCCACAGCCCAAAATTCCGTGACCCCTAACTGTCGTAAAATTGACGACGGAAATCCTAATAACTCAGCAAATACAGATATTTATGCTTATTCAGAAACACCGTTTGGTTTGCCAACTGTAGGCTATGGAATGACAGAAAACTGAACCTATGCGTTTTGCCGTATTTGAGAAGATGTCAGTGATAGTCATTTGGGACACACATTATATGGACACAAAAAAATAGTGCCCAGAATCCGTTTTGTGAACCATAATAAAACATTATTGGAATGAGTTCCAATAATGTAAAAATACATGTTTTTAAAAACACTTTCATTTTTCATGTGTGAGTGTCGCGATCAGAGATCACTATCAAAACATTGTGGTCAAAATGTCTGACCCAATCAATTTCCCAAACAATGAATGACTCGGTCTATTTTAGCGATAGCGTGACGATGTCATTTTAGGTAGAAGAGCTCTGTTATGAATAGCTGGATTTGATCAAAATACGGACAGATAAAGGCTGACAACTGTGCCGTAAAGGTGGCGACAAAAACGAATCAAATCCTGAAGACAGCAGAACCCCAAGAGAATTTTTGACACGCGATTCCAAAACGATCCAGTCGTCACGAAATAAAACAATGTGTACTTCTGAATAACTCAACCACGCGCCATTGACTCTCAGGTAATGTTGGGCCGACGTCATAAACGCGGCGCAACATTAACCAGAGTCGCAGACGGTGGCCCACCATTAACCCACCATTGGGTAAAGGTCTGGTATTTGCTTGGTCTAAACATCAAGATCTGTAAATGTTTGGCCTCAAATTAAATAAACGAGTAATTTTCACCCACTTGAAGTTGTGGATCGCGGTACTGGTAGCGACACACAACTTTAAGTGGGTGAAAATTTAAATTATTTAATTCAGCGCTTTGATGGTTAAGCCAGTATTGAATCAACGGACGAATTGGGAGAGTAATATCTACACAGAATAGGGGGAAGTCCGTTATTGACGATTATCATGTGCTAGTGAGATGTGAAAATATGCTGTCGGGCGTCAACCACAACCACACTGTTATCAGATTACACAGACAGCACCCGGAAAACAAGAGACACCGCTTGTTAGATGCCGGCCCAACGCCACAGATGGTGAACCAGCATTGGAACAACATTGGGTCAACGACTTATGTATGCTGCGTAGGCTATCATGGCAAAAGTAAACATATTAAGCCACATACAGTTAGGTAACAGTCAGCAAAGTGAATGGGAAACAATTCTCATGTTTTTTTAAAGCTGGGCAAGCGTCTGCGACGCTAGCCCAGCATTAAAACAACATTGGGCCAATGTCTAGTGTTCAATGTGTGGCAACATGACACTGTATACATCACTATCTACGTAAGGCGACCCAGATGACACGGGGCATTGAGCCTATGCCGGGATAATGTTGGCATAGGCTCTGATAAGGCATTATCCCAATAATTACGAGATGTTCACCCAACGTTGTATTATTGTTGGACAACCGTCTGGGACGTTGGCCAACATTAAGCCAGCATTGGTTGAATGTATGGTGTCGGCTGCGATGCCGGCATTGCATGGACATCCCGTATTTACTGATTATGGACTATGAAATCAGCCTGGGGCAATCCTGAACACGGAATACTAATATGCTCAGCCGCGACCACGGCACTATACACAGGGGTACAAATTGGAGTTTTCTTCAGAGTCACTAAGTCAAGGAGGAAGAAGGAAACTCAGAACACGTGATGTACGAGTCGCTCAGCGCAGTGTATATTCGGATCTAAGAATCTATGATCTTAACCCTTTGACTTCCAGGCCGGTATGCATGCCAGGATCCAGATATACTGGTGTAGGAGTTCAATTTATTGTCATTTGAAGCTGGAATTGCTAACGCAATTTCCAGCTTCAAATGACGAAAAATACATAAATGTAGTATATATTTGACGAAAATTTGTGTCATTTTATGGTTACGTTCATTGACGAATGACGACGGAAATTTCCGTCATGTATGGTAGTGAAAAGGTTAATTGAACGTAACTCATACACATAAAATGTTCCAAGATCCCATGCCTCTATTTCATTGTCAGTATGGTTAAAGCCCATGTAGGAATCCTGACAACACCTGTCAGTTATATTAGTTATTCATCAAAAAAATATATATTGTATTTGAACATCAAATTGTAAGCAATCCATCAACATAATTATCAATTTTACATTTTAAAATTATGAAATTGTATTCCTATTGAAAAGAATGCTCGTTGAATCGTTAGCAATCTATCAACATCATATCAGAAACTCACAGTTCGTCTTCAATCACAGTCTTATTGAAGACAATGAGTTGTTCATTAAATTGTTAGCAATCAAGCCACAATACATACAAGTGCAGTTATTGTTTTAAACTGATGAATTGCATCTCACTGTAAGAAGAAATAGGAAGGCGTGCCACGAAACCAGCAATGCACGCCGCCGATGGCCATATTTTCAGACCCCCATGGCATTCAAACCCGTATATAAAATCAGAATCTTACCTCAGCGTTCTCAAACTATACTGTACATCTCCACATATTATTATTCTTCATTATACTATATTCATCACATTCTGACATAATATAGATGATCTGTATCGAAGGCAAATGTTGAAGATTTAGCTCCTAGATCAAGACAATGTCCCAGACCAAAACTGTTGTACACACTCCTGAATGAACTTGATTTGTCAGCAAAAGTGTAGCAAAAAATGTATGCCTAAATCCGTGCTAGCGAATTTTAGTTCACATACATGTCATTCGCTATTTTATTGTAGATATGGACACAACAGGACACGTAGCACCTTGATATGGGCTCATTATTGAATTAAGATTTTACATAACTCTTTGATGTTATTTCGTTGTGATATTCACATATTTTAACTGGACAAAATAATAAAAGTTCGAATAGGCCAAGGCCGAGCTTATTTATTTATTAGTTTATCTGCCATGCACGCTCAAATCGATGGGCTAGTATTGACTGTTTGGCCTATGTAGGTCACTGAACAATTACGGCCACATAGTTTTATTATTTCGTATGCACACGTACTCGCCCTCAGTCAGGTAAATATACACTGCAGTATATCCCTCTTCTATTATTATTTTGATTGAAAACTATTGTCGACCATAGTCTTGATTAGCGCTTAGTTAAGAGATAAGAATTATTCTAACGTCAGTGTTAATTGTCTAAATTGTTATTGTGTTTAACCCTTTGACTTCCAGGCCGGGGTGCATGCCAGGATCCAGATATACTGGTGTAAGAGTTCTATTTTTCGTCATTTGAAGCTGGAATTGCTAACGCAATTTCCAGCTTCAAATGACGAAAAATACATAAATGTAGTATATATTTGACGAAAATTTGTGTCATTTTATGGTTACGTTCATTGACGAATGACGACGGAAATTTCCGTCATGTATGGTAGTGAAAAGGTTAAAAGTCTTTTAATTATCTACCACCCTGGTAATCAGTATGTTATTCTCAGCTTCTTAAATAAGTGTATGTATCTTTCAAGAAGAGTATCGTGATATAATAATAGCTACCACATTAAATCACATGTCAAACTTTATTAGAAGAACGACATGCTCGCATGAACGCTGAGACACTCTGATTTTATATACGGGCTTGAATGAATTGGGGGTCTGAAAATATGGCAATCGGCAGCGTTTATTGCTGGTTTCGTGGCACGTCTTCCTATTTCTTCTTATAGTGAGATGCAATTCATCACTCATCCATTTTAGGTGCCTGTGCTTATGCGATCCTGGTGCCACATAATGAAATCAAATAATATTCGAGATGCATGTTTTTCATAAATAGAAATATTTTTCGTCATTTCCACCTGGAAATTGCGTTAGCAATTCCAGGTGGAAATGAATGAATAATTCTGCCGAGAAAAGGGTTACAATAAAAATACATCATTTAAAACTGCAATATTCTATTCCAATGGTAGAACACACGCCGCAGCACATGAAATACCACCGCCGCTCGGCCCATTCGCACTACAGGACACTTCAATCATATCCCGCTTCTGCCACCCCTGAATTATTAATTAATGTCTCAGTTGACAGCTCACATGAGAGTTATGAATATAACTGGTATAAATGTACAAATCATTTTCAGTATCCCCGTTAAATCTCTATAGAAAGCATTTCAAAAGATTTGACATATTATGGATTGTCCGTATTGTAATTTCACATGAACCTGGCAATTGCTAACTTAATTTCCAGTTTCGGATGACGAAAAATATTTATGTTTTTGTTCATTTCGTCTGAAATTTCCATGAAAAAAATATATAGGGACCTAGCAGGACAAGGGTCATTACTAATTAATGGATGTTAACGCTTATGCTGCATGTACGGTTTTAGCTATTAATGACGACTAGAGCGCCTGACTGCCTCGCCAGTCATGCATGCGCCACGGGTTCGAATGCCGCTATTCACATGTGGGGTTTTCAGAGAAACAACATTCTTTCTCCCTTCTCCATGTGACTAGGCGATCACGTTAATGGCGGCCTCGTCGAGTTAAAGTAGTAACAAACAATTCAGCAGGATCAGGGTTAAATGCATGCAGCCTGCTAAATAATCATCGTGTGTGTGTGTGGGGGGGGGGGGGGGGGGAGTAACTTGAAACTAGTTTCAGAATATTCTGGGGTAACCTGAACATATTACACCGACACGGTGAGGGTTACCTAACTCAGCAGCGGCAATCTCGGACACACTGACGTCATAATTAATAAAATATCAGGTATACCGTATATAATGCAACCTCGGCAGACAGCAGTAACTGCTTACGTGAAAAGTAAGCAGTTACAGCTGTTTGTCTTTGTAAAGCACAGGTAAGCCGAGCTTCTACGCACGCAGCACTATCAGGTTATCTTATGTCAAACATGGCAAACAAACGACATGGTCGAGCATTGGATCACTGCCGGAACTCTGTTCAAAGATGACGGTCACTGTATAGGTAGGTTACAATGGTTACATGGAGACCAAAAGGTTTTTTTTCAATTTGTAATCATTGAAATCTCTTAGTTAGATCTTTCCGCTTCATCTTAATACATACGTTATATAGGTCTACGGCTATTATACATATTATACTCTTTCAGTGCGGGGATCGATTTTAGACGTCAGAATCTGACGTCTACAGACGTCAGATTCTGACGTCTAGAGTCGGTCCCCGCGCCGAAAGGGTTAAACAAGAGAATACTAAAGAAAAATGGGCGCTACTTATACATTTGCAAGATTGGCATATCTTTTTATTCAGATTGTTATAAGATTTTCTTACCCACAAACGCGAGCCACAACTTCGATGTTATAATGTAGAGCCTTCCTTAGGGGATAATATATAATTTAGTCTTGAATATCGTCCCCTTAGATATGAAAGGGTGCATCTGCAACTTAACCAAGTGACAGATACACCCCTTCATATCCAGGGAACAATATATAAACCCCCATCTAGGATATTTTTAGATCTACATTAATCCACCATAACTGCATGGTATATAGGTTATAGCGCTACATGGCAGTTGAAATGTAGAGGTCTTACAGCGACATCTTGATAATTGAGAAATGAAATGGGTTTTAAATGCCAACATCCACTGCTTTTTAATGAGATTATGATCCAGTTTTGTAAGGTACGCCATCACACAGACAGAATGGTTTACTGATTGTCACTTACAGGGTTTCCCCGGGGGGGGGGGGGGGGGGGGGGAGAGGGGGGGTCCAGGCACCCAACTCTTTCTGCCATAAATGAAATCCCTCTCAGTAAACAATATATCATGGCATATAATCCGTGTCCAGTGTCAAGTTCTCTCACATGAACTACAGAACCGACTTCACCCTATAACCCTTAAAGCGCGGAAATATTTGTATATAAATCATGGAGACCAAAGTGGGTTTTTTTACAATTTGAAATAATCATTAATGTCTTGGTTAGCTCTTTCCGCTTCATTCGAATACCTATTTAATGGGTTTACAGCCATATCAATATTATACCCTTTCAGTGCGGTGATCCACTTTAGCACTAACCACGGCTATGATAGTTTTAAATCTGTTTTATTCGCAGGTTAAATAACAGATATTGAGAATGAAATGAGTGTTTAATTTCATCACGATTTGCGAAACGAGCTGTCCAAGAGTTATATTTATAAACAATCAAGCACGATTAGACACAGCCATTTTCAAAAGCGTCCCCAAGAACAAACTGCGGGAGTAATTTAATCTTGCACACTATAAAAATGAAAATCTATCCATTTGATAGACATGGTCAGCTCAGTTAGACACCGTTTTAACCCTTGTGCTGCTAGGACAGTATATATACGATTTAAGTTAATTTCTTGAACATAAAATGACACTGATATTGGTAAATTAGTTTGCGGTAGATGCTCATTTACTCAAATAACTCAAATTGTGATATGTCTATTTTTCATGAATGAAATATTTTTCGTCATTGAAGCTGGAAATTGCGTCAGCAATTCCAGCCTCAAATGACGAAAACTAGAAACAAACAGGGGTCAAAGGTCACTAATGTGTGGGGCATACAGAATGCGAGTGCATGCTGCAAATCATATTGTGAAGGTCAGCCAGCCAGCCTCGTTCAGAAGCGATGTCAAATGTTATCAGGTTATATTACCGCCATATTTACAGTATGTGGACCGCGTCAGCAAGTCTTCTACCGTGCGTGGGCCAGTAACAAAACCAGAGACAGACAGACAGTCAGGCCAGAAAAACACAAATACCTCGATTTCCGATTACGCTGCCTTCCCAAACAGGGTAAACATGTGATCAAAACATATTTTTTTGCTTCTTTTTTTTTTTGGGGGGGGGGGATCCAGTTACATGGCCCTCCAAAATATGATATGTTGACGAACTTATTTTTTTAAATTTCTCTTATAAAGGAACTGCCAAATAGCTCCAAAAGGGCTGGTCACATAAAAATATCATAAACTACACGCTGATAAACAGATTGGGGAGGGACGTCCTCAAATTTTTTTATTTTTTTTAATCGTCATAAAAAATTGGGTCGGGGATTGATATAGGGTCGGTCGGGTAATCGGAAGCAGAAGTATTTATTTTTGGCCTCAGCTCGGTTGACCAGTGGCTCACCGTATACCCAGCAGACGTCGAATCAAAGTTGGTTTAGCGTCGGTCCAGCGTCTAAGACGCTGGACCAACGCTAAACCAGCATTGATTGGACGACTTGTGTCTGCTGGGATATTGTGACCAGAGACTCAGCAGGGCGTGGGAGTGGTAGAGTCGGATGGCAGCCACAGGGATCTTAAATGACCCTACTTTACCTGCCGGATGACGGCCTTTCAGCGCAGCCTGAGGGGAGGAAACTAGATGACAAGGCAAACCTCGTGGCTGACTGTGTGGTCAGCACCAGATTACGCGCTATTACCTGACAACCACATCCATTGGCATACTGCTCCCCATGATCATCATAGTTAGTACTTGCAAATATCTATATTTGTATTTTCTATTTTATCATATAATCAGATAATGTACTCATCATTTTAGTGACTTATAAGTCTACATAGATTTACCGTCGGCAATACATATCTATCTACCAGGGCTTTCCCCAAAAGCGCGGATCCGCGCCGCGCTGTTTTATCCCAGCGCCGCGCTGACAAAATGCTCAAAAAAAAAAAAAAAAAAATTATCTCTGAAAGATTCTGCCAGATTGCACCATTTCAAGACTTCACTTGAAAATATTTCAGGGCTAAAACCCTCGTACCTCCCTAGCTTTGGGCATCACTGGTTCACAACACAGACAGCGCACTTTCCAAAAATCCCCCGCTCTATTTTTTTCTGTTGGGAAAGTTCTGTCTACATAACATATATCCGATGATCCTTCAGAAATAAACGTCATGTGTCATGTTGCAGACTTCACCTGTTCACTGGAGAGATGTATGCCCACTATACCCTTAAAGTACTGAAATATTTTTGTATAAACCATGGTGATCAAAGGAGTTTTTTCAATTTGAAATCATCATAAATGTCTTAGTCAGCTTTTTCTGCTTCTTTTGAATACCTATGTTATAGGTCTACGGCCATTATACATATTATGATACTTTTAGTGCGGGGACCGTCTTTATACGTCAGAATCTGACATATACAGACGTCAGATTCTGACGTATAAAGACGGTCCCCGCACTTAAAGGGTTAATGGTCATGTCTGATGACACAAGAGTCGCTGTCCAGACGCAGCACACGTGAAACAGGTGGTCATTTATTCAGTAACAATATGCCAAGAGTGTCACCAGTTACAGTAGGCCATCACTCTATCTATATTCACAGTAAAACGCCTGGGCAGACAGCCAGTGTACGTCCCATTGTCCATGCCACGTGGTTTCTGAGATAAACTTAACCCTTAGAGCACTGAGCTATTCAATTTAAATTTTCAGTCACTTGAAGTTGTGTCTCGCTACCGCGATCCACAACTTCAAGTCCACATTTGATAAGCATCTCGTATTGCCGGAGTTCAATCAGACAGACGGCACCGCAGAGAGATCACGTTTTTGTCATCGTGGGCATTGCGTATTATTTAGACGCGAGTGTTAATTGCCCACACAACAGGAGCCAGCAACAATGATAGAATGTTTTTTAAGGTTGGACAAGCGTCGCAGAGGGTAGACCAATATTAACGTCACATTGGGTGAATGTGGTCACGTTTTTATAATCGTGGGCATTGCGTATTTCAGATGTGAGTATTAATTGCCCACACACACATCCCAGCAGTCACAAGACATTGGTACAATGTTGTATCGATGTGAAGAGGGTATTTTTGTGATCGTGGGCATTGCGTTTTATTTAGACGCAAGTGGTAATTGCACACACAAAAGCAGCCATTACCATTGATACAATAATTGGGTGAATGTGGTCACGTTTTTATAATCGTGGGCATTGCGTTAATTGACCACACACACACACACACATACACACACACACACACACATACACACACGTACATCATGTATAATGCCGCTCAAAGCCAAGCAGCGGTAACTGCTCACTTAACCCTGTGAAGCCTGAATTTACCATTGTCTCCATCCACTACAGGCTTGTAGTGGATGGAGATGACTTGAAGTGGGTGAAAATTAAAGAAAATGGCCATGTATTGGTAAACCAGTTTCATGAAAATTGTCATTCTAAAATCCTTAGTTGTAGGAAAAAGGTCTGTTTTCAGGGATGTAAAGTGATGCTTTAACCCTTTAATCCCGCACGATGCATCAAAGCATCATTTCACATCCCTAAAAACAGACTTAATTTTCCTACAACTAGTGGTTTTAGAATGAAAATTTCCATGAAACTGGTTTACCAATACATGGCAATTTTCTTGAATTTTCTACCCACATCAAATCATCTTCATTTACTACAAGTCGAGAATTGCGGCAGCAATTCGCGGCTTGTAGTGGATGAAGATGACAATGGTAAACTCAGGATTGAAAGGGTTAATGCATCGTGAGGGTCTAAAGGGTTAACCCCTAAAGCGATGGAATACTTTCGTATAAACCATGGAGACTAGGGTTTATCAATTTGAAATATCATAAATGTCTTCGTTACATTATGTAGCTGTGCCCGTTTCATCTGAATACCTATGTTATGGGTCTACAGCCAATAGAAATAGGTTTACTCTTACAGTGCAGGGATCGATTTTAGACGTCAGATTACGACATATTCTGACGTCTGAAGTCGATCCCCGCGGTGTAAAAAAGTAAAAACATTTACTTCTATTTGCCTTTCCACTCTGCATACATGTAGACGCACGGAAAAAGAATCCGTCTGCATCTCAGATACTTAAAGGTCACCCAACGCTGTACTAATGTTGGGTCAGCGTCGTAGACGTTCACAGCATTGGGTGAGAGTGTGGCGTTGGCTGGGTCATTTATTGGGTTTCATGGTGGGTGTCATTGTGCTGGGCATCTTGACAGCACAGGTTGAACAGAAATGTCACAGCAATGTCTGGGCAGAATGATCAACCTCATTATTGTGCTGAGTCGACCATTTATGACTCCAGACGATATATGGATCTTGCTTTCATTGTGAGGTGCGTCCAAAGTACTAATGACTGCCAGTTTCGTGATTCCGTATTATATACACCACATCAGATATATGGGGACAATAATTAATAGTAATTGGCAATAATTTAAACCCTTACAAGGCTGAAATATTTATGTATAAACCATTTAAATCAAAGGGTTTTTTTCAATTAGAAATCATCATAAATGTCTTATTTAGCTCTTTCTGATTCATTTTGAATGTTTTGGGTCTACGACCATTAGAAATATGTTTCCTCCTATAGTGTGGGGATCAGAATCTGACGTCTAAAGTCGTCAGATTCTGACGACTAAAGTCGAACACCGCACTGTAATGTTTCAATCCAGAACAATATTGGGATCACCTGGTACATTTGATTATCAAATATATACATTAGGATTCGCAAATGTTCGGTCTCAAATCAAACAAATATGACTGATTTTCACCCACTTGAAGCTGTGGGTTGAGGTATCGAGACACAACTTCAAGTGGGTGAAAATTACTCATATTAATTTGTTTAATTTGAGACGACACACACATTTGCAAATCTAGATGTCTAAACACTCATTTTGTTTAACGGATTAACCATTACAGCGCGGTGATCGACTTTAGTCGTCACAATCTGACGTCTGTAGACGTCAGATTGTGACGTCTAAAGTCAATCCCAGCAATGTAAAAGCAAAATTATTTATAATGGTCGTATAAGCATAACATGGGTATTCGAATGAATCAGAAAGAGCTAACTAAGACAATTATGATGATTTTAATTTGAGAAAACCCTTTGTTCCCTTTGGTTAAAGTGGTAATTAGCGATGAAAGGGTTAATTCGTGTGGAATCCATCCACATGGTAATCTGCATATTAAATGTGATAGGACGGGGAGCAAGATGGGATTGTAGCAAAAAATGAGCCGTCCGATTATGACGTCTCTCTGTGGGCTGGCTGCGTGACCCGGGGTTTCCGGGCGCGGGCACAATCTGAGAACCCGGCCTGATCCGGTCCCCGCTCCCAGCAAACACGAGAGGCATTCACCCAATGCTGTTCCAATGTTGGGCCAGCGTCGAAGACGATGGTCCAGCATTGAAACAGCATTGTGTGACTGCCTCGTGTTTGCTGGGTTGGCAGGTTGTGGGCGGGTGGTCCTCAGCCTCAGGTGTACAGAAGGTGGCCTGGCATTGGGCCAATGCGGCGACGATTATGACAGCACGTGAATGTCATCATCGTGACGGTCCTCTAACAGTAAAATGCTCATTAGAATACCACGCGTCTAACCAACGGTTGCATGTCACAAACAATAGTGATTTAACCCTTTCAGTGCGGGGACCGTCAGAATCTGACGTCTACAGACGTCCGATTCTGACGTCGTCTAAATTCGATCCTCGCACTGAAATAGACGTCAGAAAATTAAATTAAAAGACCCATAACATAGGTTTTCAAATGAAGCGGAAGCAGCTACATGCAACTAAGACATTTATGATGAAAAAGACATTTGGTCTCTTGGTTTATATCAAACTATTTTAGCATTTTAAGGGTTAAGGTTAAGTATCTGGGACGTTGGCCCAACATTAAATCAACATACGGTAATTAGCTAACGTCTTTGTTAAAGCAGCCCATTGGGATGACATCAATTTTCGTTTTTAGTTTTGTTTTGAAGTAGTGTATCCCCCAGATCATGATTTTATTTTTTTCAGAGTTTTTAGATTTTAAAAAATATTTTTTATCAACATTTCTATGAAACCGCTTAAAACCCAAACAAACTTTTTGTACACCTAAACACTTGCTGAAGGTGGTTAAATATTCCTACAGCATTGGGCCACATGGTGATGCCGTCGGCCCAGCGTTGGGCGGACACTCAGAGCTGCCGTGTATCCCCCATGTCCTGACTAAGAGACACCTATTAGCGGCCAATTAGCGGCGATTGCCTTGATCTCCCCGTCCAATAGGTGGGAATATGTGGTGTAAAGTGCTGTATATTGCTGACTTGTTTTGTTTACATGGCAATATACGACCTGGAAATATACCTATATTACTTTTTTTCTGTGCTTTAAAATTGTTTTTTGACTTTTTTGTACTTTCAGTTAAGATCAGCCTAGGAAAAGATTAGCGAAAAACATGCGAATGTCACAATTGAAAAATGGAGAGCTGGATTGGAAATCGCAGTACAATGTTATTCAAACAAAGTAGAGATCGCAACAAAAATCCAGTACAATATATTCACCGTCAGAAGCTTCACGGCAAACACGAGATTTTAACCCTTTAAGCCTTAAAACGCTGAAATATTTTTTGTATAAACCATGGCGCCCAGCGGGTTTTTTCAATTTGAAATCATCATAAATGTCTTATTTGGCTCATTCCAGTTCATTTGAATACCTATTTTATGGGTTTACGGCCATTATAATGTTTTTAATTCTTTCAGCGCGGGGACCGACTTTAGACGTCAGATTCTGAAGTATAAAGTCGTCCCCGTGCTGTAAAGTTTAACCCTTTAACCGCCGGTGCCGCATATCTGTTTTCATTTTTTATTAGCACAATAAGTACCACCTTTTAAAGATGAAATGTGACATCAATCAGCAATATTTGAAAACAGTTGACCTCCATTTTGTCAAATCTGAATAATTTTCACTCACTTGAAGTTGTGGATCGCGTCAGCGAGACACAACTTCAAGTGGGTGAAAATTCAAATTGAATAATTTGACGGTTAAAGGGTTAACCGTTAGGCATGACTATAGTCGTATTTAATCTGTTTTATTAATAGCGTAAATCACAGTTATTGGGAATAAAATGACTGCTCAAACATCAAGATTTGCAAATGTGTTGTCTCAAATTAGACAAATACGAATTATTTTCACCCACTTGAAGTTGTGGGTCGCGGTAGAGAGACGCAAATTCAAATGGGTGGAAAATTAAAAAAGATACCCGGTAAGTCAGCGGGGAAAAAGTTAACCCCCTTGCTGTTGGTCCCCAGTCTGCGACGCTAGCCCAACATTCAACCCACACTGAACCAAAGTCCCGTGTTGGGTGGGGATTCCCAGTTCTTAGCATATAGGATTTAGTAAATTAACCATTTAGGTATCCAAGTAGCATAATACCAGAAATACATCACCCTTATGCATTTGTGACAATAAACACATTTATCATGTTCCTGGCCTTTTTTGAATAAATTCATTTTTACACAGAAAAATCTTGAATACAATCCATCAAAACTATGTTTCGTTTGATGTATTACTTCCAGGTATTTTAATAATTTTCGCTCAAGGCAGCAAGGGGTAGAACTTTATTACTTTAGAGCAAACTTACACAAGTGAAACACATTACATGATCATCATTCGTACAGATATATTCTCAAATTTAGATTGATAGTGATAAACCTGGAAGAAAAAACTCAGAATATGCAGTAACAGAGAACCCTACCATGTTCCCACTATTTTAGGAGAACACAATCTCCTTATTTTTCCCTAATAGATTTTCAAAATTCCAGGCTTCAAATGACGATTGCAAACTAATTCCATCTTTGAAAAATCTACACCAGAGTGACCACATTGTATACTGACCAGTTCATCTAGGAGGTTGCTGCCCAGATCCAGTGTTCTCAGCTTGGTCAGAAAGGTGATAGAAGAAGGCAAGTACTTGAGCAGGTTGTCCCGAACCTCTAGAGACTCCAGGTTAGACAAACTGAAACACACAAACAACACATATATAATATATATATAATACTCTAAATGCTGAGGACGTCCAAGCCGTTAAATTCGAAGAAGAAATGAACATTACATTTGACTCAGATTGTACACTGTAGCAGCAACATATGTTCATTTAAAAGACTTAGTATGAAGTAAGTAGGTCAATTCAATGCAAACTGCACATGAATCAGATTGATTAAATATGATGAAATAGTTATAGGTCCATGACTGAACATGAGTGTGTTAAATGCGGTGTTTTTTCCTCTATCAACTCGCGCGATAAGTCTTGTGAAAATGATCGCGTGCACCAGTTGTTCAATGGAATAGGCTATTAATTCTTTATTATTATTATGTATATGACATCTATAATAAGCGAAGCAATTATGTGATGGTAAATTAGAACAGGTGCACCCGAAGTTAACGCTTCTATTCCAGTAACTACATCAATATAGCTTAAAACATGCAGACATGGAAATCCGAAAGAAAAAATTCCAAGGCAACAACATTTATAAAATTCAATCGGTTCGTTGGCCCTTCTTGTGTTGCTGAATTGCCTCTTAGTATTTTTCATTCATTTGCAAATGGGAAACGCGATTCCCAGCTTAAATGACGACAACTAATTCAACAAATTACTAAGAAAGATACACCTCTCTCAAATTGCTCCGTTGTCCTGCTAGGCCCGTATATAAATGTACATGTATACGGCTTATGTATGTTTTCGATCAATGAAAACAATTATTGAATTAACTATTAAGCATCCATAAAAAAAGTATTTTGTCAAATATAGTAATATTATATCACTAAATTTGATAAAATATTTTTTGTTAGATGATAAGTTAATCCAATAACTCAATAATGGATGTCTATTTTTCATATAAATAGTAACATTTTTCGTCATTTGAAGCTGGAAATTGCGCTAGCAATTCCAGCTTCAAATGACGAAAAATACAACAGAAACAATTCAGCAGCAGAGGGGTAAGACAAACTTTCCTGAACTAATCTGAGGGAATCGCTGCCTGCAGGCATGGGCGCCTTCTAGACAGACAAGACCCCCGTTACATAATGTCAGCACAAAAGGAAAGTAGACACCCATAGACATATCAGAGACTGGCCGGAGGAAGACTGACGTAAAGGACGAGGGAGCGGCTGAAATCACAAGTGAAGCCAATACCCCACAGGCCCTGTTCTCAAAGGTGAGGTGTACATCTTAATCAGCGCCCAGTCCTAAGACTGCACGCTCAGGGAAGAAACAACCACCCTTAGGATTACCCCGTCCTGTAATTGTTTGCTTCTATTAAAGTTTATTTATTTAAAGCTGAAATTGCTCACGCAATTTCTAGATTCAAATGCCGAAAAAAATTACTATTAATAAAAAAAAACATCACCAAAAATCATTTTAATACAATTTTAATGAGCATCTACAAGAAAATATTGTACGAAATACAGTGTAATCATATTAAATTTTGAGACACCAGCTTCAATTAAGGAAAAAAATATAACTATTTATCAAAAATAAACATCACCCAAAATTATTTGACTAGACTTTTTAATGAGCATCTACCACAAAATATTTTAATAAATACAGTGTAATCGTATTTGATGTGAAACTGCAAATTATATGTTGCTATGCCCGTACATATATATACTATATATGTACGGGCATAGCAACAAAAGGGGTAACATATTAAGCACCAGTGTCTCACGAATGCACCACAAGACAATATATTAAAATAAGATGCTAAACAAGTCTATTCTGTGAAACACAGTGACGTCACCGGAAACAGATTTGAATAGCAATAGGTGAAAACAAAGTTATATAACACCCCTCACTTCATATTATTAGCCAGCTCGGTGAAAATATTGTAGGTTACGGCTATTGAGTTTCACAGAATAGACGTATTCAGCTTTTGTATTTGTTATTCAAGAAGAAATTTGAATGAGAAATGAGAGTGAAATCTGGTAGATCTGGGTCTGTTTTATTGCAATTGTTGAAATATAAGGAATTTTTGAACTTGAACTTCAAGTGGGTGAAAATTAAGTAAGATAACTTCAGGGGTTAGGAGATAATGAAGTACTTGTACGCTCTTACTGCCATTTTTTTATTTGGTATATTTCACACAACTCATTCACCTCACGTTAGGGAGTGTGCCGGTAATGCACACCAATTCATACGAGTAAGAAAAAGACGCCAGATTCTGACGTATAAAGAAGGTCCCCGCATTGAAAGGGTTAACACAAAACATTTGTATAACATTTGTACAATGTTGGACCAACGTTGTAAAAATATTTATACAAATGTTTTGTGTTTGCTGGGATGGTAGTTACTGCTGTTCTCAAGGCAGATCACTGAAAAACATTACACTTTTATCACTCGCTAATCAGTCAATTTAATTAGTTTACATATCGAATAACGGTGCTGCATTCTATAAATATTTTAACCCTTTGACTTCCAGGTCGGAGTGCATGCCAGGATCCAGATATACTGGTGTACGAGTTCTATTTTTCGTCATTTGAAGCTGGAATTGCTAACGCAATTTCCAGCTCCAAATGACGAAAAATACATAAATGTAGTATATATTTGAAGAAAATTTGTGTCATTTTATGGTTACGTTCATTGACGAATGACGACGGAAATTTCCGTCATGTATGGTAGTGAAAAGGTTAATGGTCAATGGCGGGGTTAACATGATTACTCTTTACCAAAACCTTGAAGAATTATTTCTAAGTAATTAAAACCTTGAGGAATAATTTATAAGTAATTAAGTCGTTACTACCTGCACATATACAATGTAATTAGGTGGTATTGCAAGGCTATTTCTAAGTATATTTGTGTGTCGAGCTGCAATTCGAAAACGATACATGCCTTTATCCAAATGTGCCAGGCTCAATTTGTTCTGCACTATAGTACACGATGCCGACCTCCAGATAATAAAAATGAAATTCCAGAGACGAAAAATGGTAATTTGACAACATAAAACTAAACAAAAAAGTTGGTATTTGCATTTCTTTTTAGAAGCGATTAAATTTTTTCAATGTGTTTTGGCTGTCCCTCATTATACTAAACCTTCCACGCCTTCCCAGTATAAAATATATATTAACATGCCTGTATTCCACACGGTTAGTTAGGTAAAATCACATGAAAATTAAAATATGCATGATATGTAGACTTAAAACCAAACGACATTATATACAAAAACTAGCACAGGGTGATTAAAATATGCATTATAACTAATTAAAATACAATTAACCCTTTGACGCCTGAATTACCATTGTCATCTTCATCCACTACAAGCTCCGAATTGCTGTCACAATTCTCGACTTGTAGTGGATGAAGATGACCTGAAGTTTGTGAAAAAATTAAGAAAATTGTCATGTGGTAAAAAATAAAATGAAATGAATCGGGCTTTAGGCCACCTTTGTGCACATATAGGCTAAACTGGGCCAGGAGAACCTCCTGAGGATGATGAGATGAATGAGATGACACTGTCCTCCAGACACACGATTCGAAATTCGACCCTGGCGGTCTAAGGCCGAGCACGCTACCTCTCGGTCACGGAGGCTCCCCACAATACTGACTTTCACACGTGGATGGGGAAGAAAGATTTTTGTTTCTTTGAAACCGCCGAGACCGGGAACCGAACCCCGAACTCTGGCGTGAAAGGCAGCGGTGCTAACCACTACCCTAGGGCCCCCGCCCTGTCATGTGGTAAACCAGTTTAATGGTAATTTTCCTCCAAAAACCCCTTAGATGTAGGAAAATAAGTGTGTTTCAGGAATGTAAAATGATGCTTTAATGCATCGTGAGGGCTTAAAGGGTATGAAACAGCATAGTCGTGATACACTATTTGTGATACTGATTAAAGACAGCCAATAATACAGCCAGTCGTAGCAGCATAACTAGATGTGTAAAATCCTATGTTCGCCATCTCTGCACGACCCTTTAGCATGTTCAGTGACGTTATTTACAACAAAAGTGATAACACAACCTCCAATCTGTCTCCCAGTCCCAGTCAGGTCGCTGTCGTGGGTGTAATGTCATTATCAGGCAGGTAAATCAAAGGCGAATCCATCAATATTCAATAAAGAGATGAGCTGCAGAGAATGTTTCAGTGGACTCTCTGGTGTGGCAGTGGCTGCTCACGTGTCAATTTAGCAGTTACTGCATTTTGGTTTTGCAGACAGCAGGCCCGTATTTTCATACAAATTAGTTACGATATGTCGTAGTATAGGCTTCGGAATCGGTCGAAATGAACATCTCGAGCAATCTGAAGCCTACGATATATCATAACTTGTACGAAAATACAGGCCCAATAATGTTAGAACTCACGACTAAATGCAGATGTCTGCGAATGAGCCTGAATGAGAAAAAGACTGTTGAGACTGAAAAGGTAATGGCAATAAACTAAGTATTACCAGATTAAATAAGCTAATCAAGTTCCGGAAATTTCACAGTTGAGATGCGTATGGTATTTTGGCGGAGCTCGCTATATACTCATTTCAGTTATTTTTAAAATTACTTATTTTAAGATGTAAAATACACCGACTAATAGGTTGAATGGTTCACGTCTAATCACAATAATGCTACGCTTATTGCCCCCCCCCCCCCCACCCCAATCCATAAGTCAGTTATAGATAGTCCCGACTTTAGCAGTTCAGTGCCTACAAAAAATCTATGAGATATTGCCATTATTGTGTAAGAAGCGGCGCAAAGCAAGATTCACTCCTCCCCCTCCCCTCTCAACATGCGCAATAGCGGTCTCTCGCGGCCCAAAACTAACATGCATGCTCAACACCACATGCGTAACTGCTCTAACCCTTAAACCGCTAGACGCGACTATAGTCGTTTTTATTTCAATTTATATCTGTTAAATTCACTGTTATTGGGAAAGAAATGAGCGTTTAAACACCGAGATTATTAAAGTGTGGTCTGAAAATAAACAAATATGAGTAATTTTCACCCACTTAAGTTGTGAATCGCGGTAGCGAGACACAACTTCAAGTGGATGAAAATTTTAATTAATTAACTCAAGCGTTCCAAGGGTTAAACGTATTCCAACGAGCATGGCGACATTGATGTACTCTACCACGAGCAGTTAGACATGTTAGAGGTACATTACCATGATTACACATGTTGATTTAGCATTAATAATGCAAATAACAAGACACGTCATATGACCTAATCGAATAGCCTACAGCTACGTAAAAAATGGAAATCCTGATATAAACATGTAAGTGTTCAGATAGATGTATACGTGCTACATATTATGTTTTGATCACTATTCATGTCCCTATGTAAACGTATATATGCCGATACCCTGAGGATGGGATACTCGCATATAAATGATGTCATAATATGGGTCGTTTTCTTATATCCAAGTTTATTCATATCTCTCATTTGTTCCAACTCTTGCCTTCAGAATTTTGTGGAGCCACCACCTTCGTTTTATCTTGACTACTTTTTGTCTCCTTAAGCGCAGTATAGCAAGCAGCAAAAGATGCCACCGATTTCTATATATAAAAGGTAAAGGTAAAGGTGCAGGTTTATAGTCTGATATCAAGTCTGAAGACCTATCATCCGTCTCTTACATCTTACCCCCTGGTCACTGGCCCTGTTCATTCGTGTGCCATTTCAACTCCACGGAGAGCATACAGTCCTGCAGCCGTTTCGGCACATTGAACTTATCGTACACATTGCCATCTCTGTCCTACCAGGTACTCATTTTCACCTGAGTCAAGTGAAGCATTTGAGGGTGAAGTGCCTTGCCCAATTCTGCACCAAGCGGGATTCGAATCCGCACGGCAGGCAGCGACATCGGCAGAGCGCCACGCTCTAACCATTGCGCCATGTCCCTCTATAGTTTTATATAATAGAACCATGTTGATTATTGTTAAAATGCTCCAACAAAAGACGGACCACATTGATCTTCAATACCTTTTGCGTACGTAAACGGGATATATTAACGGATCAATGTGATCAATCTTACGTACGTGTGACGTACACCACGTACATGGATAGATCTATACGGATCAATGTAAAGACAGCTCAACTCTCAAATTATCGAAACACAAATTTTCTGTTGTCATAACGTCATGCAACGTCTAGCGTCATAACGTCTAATGCTGATCTCACACTGAGGGGATTGTGTTCGATGGAAAATTGTCGAACGCAAATTCACTGTCTCTATTTAGCTGCATATGTTACCAGGATGCATACTTTTCCTGCTGCAAATTTTCGTATGAGACCGGTGAAAAGTTGGGGCATTTTTTTTCTACAGTGTGTGTTACTGTAAAGCAGTTTATCGTACAGTGACCAGGGGATGGCTGTCGGTCCCTTTCGGGCACGTAATTTCAGATCGAGGGAGAGGCTGGGAGACTGCCTCTGGGGCTATAGTGAAACAGCACACTGCGGGCAAATCCCATCAGCCAGGGGATGCTGGCACAATGCCGGGCCAACGTCATATGACGCTGGCCAAGCATTGTGCCAGCATCTCCTGATTGCAGACATTGGTCTACTCGTTACGCTCCCCCCAGTACATTCAATATGCAACAGTTGGCGGCTCCCGCTCCAGGCATTGTCTTGAACCCTTCAACGCGAAAATATTTATGTATAAAACCATGGAGACTAAAGGTTCTTTTCAATTTGAAAACATCATAAATGTTTTAGGTAGCTCTTCCCGCTTCATTTAAATAACTATGTTATGGGTCTACGGATATCATAAACATTTTACCCTTTCGGTGCGAGGACTTTAGACGTCTAAAGTCGGTCCTCGAGTTCAAAGGGCAAACCCTTGCAAGTACATACGCGCAACAAACCACTGGGCTATATTTTAGAAAACGCTACGTAAAAACAAAAACACAACAAAAAAATTGGAATTTATTCAGGATTGATTGGTTGGTATGTGATATGTGGTTTATTCGCTTATCTCGTGTATTGATCCGAAAAAACTTAATGTTTTGAAATGATTAAAATATCTCGTTAGGCAATTTTCCAATGCACGAGCTTACCATTTGTATGCTGTTTTTGGTTATAAGATAAAAGTCTACGGTAAAATTCTGGCTGAAACTATGTGCATGGCTAAAGAATTTATGCTATATTTTGGTCTCATTATCTGTTTATTTATATTTGCGCGTCGAATAAAATTACAATAGCTGCTCCTTCAGTGAGAAGGGAAGTAAATTCCGCAATAATTACCATTCTAATGCAACAAAAAATTGCAAACACCTCAAGAGAATTAAAGTACAGAAAACGCCTCAGAAACCAGAACCATGCAGTGTTATTCCTCAGAAGTATTTTATCGTGCAGGGAGTCGCAGCTACTACATCAATAATTTGCATTATTAAATGAAACAAAAACGTGTTGGCAAACGCTTAAAGTAACGAGTGGTCTACTGCTATACGCTATTGATTCTTAACACTTAGAACACTGACCTATTCAATTTAAATTTTTAGCCACTTGAAGTTGTGTCTCGCTACCGCGATCCACAACTTCAAGTGACTGAAAATTTGTGCTATTTGTGAAATTTAAGTCCCAACATATATCAGTGTTTCAAAATTGAAAGCACATTTCACTTTTAACAACTGGTTATACGGGTGCCAGTAAAAACGCAGACTGCCTACTGTAGTCGACATCAGTGTGCTGAGGGTACATCATGGATGTACTATTCCCGAGGATGCATACAATAATTACCTACTTCAAATGACAAGCATTATTTCTAATAATGGAAAAAAAGACTAGATCCTAACGACTGAATTATTTGAATAATTATTTACTGCTAAATGATCTTATTTAAATTTTCACCCACATGAACTTGTATCTAGCTACTGCGACCCACGCCATCAAGTGGGTCATATTTGTTTAAATTGAGACCAAAGTTAGGCAAATTTTGATGTTTAAACACTAATTGTATTCTCATTAACTATTATATAATCCTAATAATAAAATAGATCAAAAACGATACTAGTCGTCCTTATTTTACCGAAATTTGCAATTTAATTTTGTTTGAAATTAGCTGCCTAGCAGGACAAGGGTTAACCTTAATCCTGATTGTTTCTATTTGTGATTCATTCGAAGCTGGAATTGCTATTAAATAACGCAATTTCCAGCCTCAAATGACGAAAAATATATCTTTATGTGAAAATTTAAATAAATTAATTTAGCATAATGAGGGTTAATACTAGAAACCACATGAGCGACATGCCGTCACTTGTTCGTCCCCTGGGGTGTTAAACGACACGTATCTGCTCCTTTATCAAGGGACAGATACGTCCATTTAACACCAAGGGGACAACTTACTATGAATGATTGTTTGATTGATAACAGCGATGGGGGATGCCACACTGTAACGCTTTCATCACCAAAGCTCACTGCTCTCATCCTGTCATTGCAGGGTGTACAACTGAAGTTTCTACATGATGACTATTCTGAGCTAAATAGGGGGCCTGTCATGGCTTGTATGCAGTATGCAACAGTGGACTTCGGTGGCAAAAGTGCATAATTAAATGTATAAGTTATTTATAAAAACACCTGTCATGCACATTACAATGCCTGACTGCCCTGAGCACATGACGATTAAATATTAAAATTCACTGTTTGATTCATCGTATCTGCGATGGAGGATTTCATACCTCAACGTTTTCACCATCACAACACAATTTTCTAAGTGGATTTTAACGGCGAAAGTACTAAAAACCTCTGGCGCCATGCATACATGTCTGACCGAGCCTTTGTCCATTAAATATTTAAATTCACTGTTTGATTCATATTATCAGCGCTGATTCCATACCTTACCTTTCTACCGTTAAAACGCAACTTTCCAAGCTGAAGGTTGGAAAATTTGACTTTGGCGGTGAAGTTTTAAACAAGTTTCAACTCATGACGTCACACACAAAATGGGCGACGATTAATTTAGCCATCCGGAGAATTTCAATAAAGATTTACATGTCAAATTAAAACGTTTCGAAATCTTTAGAAATATTGGCTGACGTATATATGGTATTATACCACTAATTTAAATAACAACTGAACAGCTGAATGACGGCGGTGGTTAGCTGATCTCGTCATGTGACAGGCTAAGCCACCCTTTTATTGCTGGAGCTAGAATACTATACTTAGTCCAAAATATTAAACTGGATTGATCGCTGCAAGCACAAGACGTTCACCCAAAGCTGATTTAATGTTGGGCTAACGTCTTCGACGGTGGCCCAGCATTAACACAGCATTGGATGAACGTCTCTTGTTTTCTGTGGTAGCGGCAGAGGTGGCGCTGGGGATTCAATTTCCCGTAGCTCTGCTCAGATTTATCAAATGGATTCCTGTAATCCATCATCTCTGAGTGTATATAGATCCTGATAAATCAATGTGCTAACTAGACAGTCTGAGGCTGCAAACCTCCACCGCGCAACATACGGTCACAGACGACAAAGAATACTATAGTGATTATGTATTGGACTTCAACACTAATCTTGGTCCCTATTGGATCAAATCCGGATCATTATACGGATCATTCCCAAGATTTAATCAATTGTTCCTTGGCCCGAGACACACGTCTGGTCAAAGTTTCATGCAAATACGCTCATTAGTTTGGAAGTAATCCTGCTGACAGACAGACAAACAAACAAACAAACAAACAAACAAACAAACAAACAAACAAACAAACAAACAAACAAACAAACAAACAAACAAACAAACAAACAAACAAACAAACAAACAAACAAACAAACAAACGAACGAACGAACGAACGAACGAACGAACGAACGAACGAACGAACGAACGAACGAACGAACGAACGAACGAACGAACGAACGAACGAACGAACGAACGAAAGAACGAACGAACGAACAAACAAACAAACAAACAAACAAACAAACAAACAAACAAACAAACGAACGAACGAACGAACGAACGAACGAACGAACGAACGAACGAACGAACGAACGAACGAACGAACGAACGAACGAACAAACAAACAAACAAACAAACAAACAAATAAACACGACCAAAAACATAACATCCTTTGGCGCTGAGTGAATGAATGAATAAAAGAATGAATGAATGAATGAATGAATGAATGAATGAATGAATGAATGAATGAATGAATGAATGAATGAATGAATGAATGAATGAATGAATGGAAGCCAACGCCACGCTACCATGAAACAACAATGAGCACGACTAACGAAACTAAATCAAGCAGATAATACTGTAAAACAGTGAGAGAATGAATCCATTAAGATAAGTAAGTTAGAGGCGGCCTCTTCTGACTGTACGCATGACCAGGTTATTGTTTACTTCTCTTAGAGGCTGTCTTTGTTTTGTGCGTATTTTCGTGTTCATGAACGGATATAGACTGGTTATTAATAGCTCATGATATATATATGGGATTATTTTGATGATAGATTTATGATTCGATTGATGTTTTTGAATGATTTATTACTTTGGGAAACGACTACTGAATAAAGATAAGTACTGTGAACAGAAGTGCAGTGACGTAAGTTTAACACGTAAGTTTAACAAAAGAGCCTGATGTGAACAAAATAACGATATACGTACATCAATAATTCAGAGACGGTGACCACACCAAACCAATAGTTGGTCAGCGTCCAGTAATAGTTGCGAATTAGCGACCAGTATGTTCAATATATAAAACATCCTGAATTAGGTTTAATTCAAGAGCAGTTGGTCAACACGGGTTAACCCCTTGCAAAGGACCTTGTACATTGTCGTTATTGACAGACCAGGATTTACCAAGCAAACACTAAGCGCCCGATGGTGGTTCATTGTTGGGCCAGCCTCTACGACGCTGACCCAACATTAAACCCCATCGGGTGAACGCCTCGTGTTTTATCTGGACTTAACAATACAGCACACGTTCTTCTGCCCTCAGCCTTGTCAGGACTGTAGCCATAGATAGCATCTCATGTCTATAAATAACCCAGTGATGACGTCAAACTGCGGATTCCCCTACCAGAGACCAGAGCACATCAGCATCTCGTTAATACAAATATATTGACTGATTCAACGTACGGACAAACACGAGGCCGTCACACAATGTTGTTTTGATGTTGGGCCAGTGCCTCACACAGCGCGACAACATCAAAACAACATTGTGCCAATGTCTTTTGTTTTCTGGGACGGGCTTAGTAAATTAATAGTTCACATCAATATATCATCTCTAAATTAAGGTAAGAAAATATGATTAACAATATTAACATAATCGTCCAATTATTGAACTAGTATTTCCGTCGATTAGAAGATTTCCAACTTTCTGATTTAAAAACATAAAAAAATCTATTTAAAAATAATGCAATTTCAAAGTATTTTATCAAGTTGTCAATATTACTACATTTTAATAAATTTCAAATATAAATGGTATTTGCGTATAATTATATATGACCTGTCCTGTATGGCAATGGTTTCATAATCCTTTCAGAACTCGTGTCGCTTACTAATAATTATATTTTCTGCAAATACGACGTAATTATTTTTTTAGAGATAATATTTATAAATATAATATGCTAAATCATAACAGAGACTTGAATTTCACACATCTCACGTCAGTACTTCCTTCAAATTAGATAGCTTCAATTTATTTTGAGGTGGTAATTTGCACTTGATTTGTGATCGAATAATATCTACCTACATAGCTGCACGGTTGCTGATGAGCTCGTACTGTAGAGCGCTATGTAAAGTAAGCCACTGCGGGCACAGCGAACAAAAGACGTTGAACCAATGCTGGTTTAATGTTGGTTCAACGTCTACGACGTCGGACCAACATGAAAACAGCATTTGTTCACCGTCTCGTGCTTGCGGGTGGAGGTGTGTTGACTCCCATTTGTAGTGAGCAGTGCGATGGGATCACGATAATGACACTGTCTGTTTGTACAGGCATGCCAGGCCTGCAATGATCATGGCAAGCAGTGGATGACTGGGCCTGTAATTCCTATCATGGCACGCAGTGGATGACTGGCGGGAAACAACTATGTGCCTTTGGCTCGGCCTACAGGTCCCTGGGGTAATGGCGGTATAACAGTAGAATCCCCTGGTCAGTCCGGGGCCATAGAAGAGGGACGCCAGGGACGGGGGGCTGACGTATAACCCACAATAGCAGCTTGCGGCGACCAGCAAGCCATGCGAGAGTGGCACCGTACGAGCAACCGAATCCTGCAGGCGCAATACAATGCCATTACAGCCGACAAAACACCAGAAGCGTCGGGTCAGCGTTGGTCCACCGTCTTCATGGCGGTCAAAATCCCGGAGTCGGTTCTGCAGCGGCAACAAAAAGACGTTGCAGCAGCGAATGCTTAGCGGATCACCCCGTCTCCTAGAATACTGGACCAACGTTCAATCAGCCGTGCCACTTTGCGTTAGGCGGGATTAGTTTGGCGGTCACAACATCGCGTTTCGCCACAAGGTAGCAGAAGCAGGGAGCAGTCCGCTGGAAAATATGACCAAATAATGTTGTGCGCGGCGCAGCGGCCCTCCACCCGATTACCAGCCACATTCCGTTATCTAATGATTTGGCCATGATTCCTGTGGACGCGCTCCCAATGCATTTGACCTGATTGTTTTTGGGTCCAGTTCTATTCGGTTGACCCTCAGCTGTCCCTCGGCTGTGCCATGACAGACCCTCGGTTGACCCTCGCATGACCCTCGGCTGATTCTCGACTGTCCCTCGGCTGACCCTCGCATGCCTATCGGTTGACCTTTGGCTGTCCCTCGACTGCCCTCGGCTGTCCCTCGCATGTCCCTCGGCTGTCCCTCGCATGTCCCTCGGCTGTCCCTCGAATGCCCTCGGCTGTTCCCCGCATGACCCTCACATGAACTTCGGCTGTACCTAGGATGACCCTCGGCTGTCCCTCAGCTGACCCTCGCATGACCTTCGGCTATCCCTTATCTGTCCCTCGGCTGACCCTCGCATGACCCACGGTTGACCCACGGCTGTCCCTCGACTATCTCTCCGTTTCTTGATCCCTTGTCTCCTGATTTCCAGAATGCAATGATTACAGCTTATAGATATAGCCTATTAGGTCATAACGGAGTAAATTCAGCTTTTTAAAACCTTATCCCGGCTGGATCATTTAAACTTTCACTCACCTGAAGTTGTGTCTCGCATTTGTTTATCTTGATCTTTAAAGTTCAAACATCAAGATATGCAAATGTGTGTTTTAACTTTAAACACACATTTCATTTCCAATACCAGAGATTTGATCATGTAATAAAACGCTCAGAGTCGTATTCAGCGCTCAAAGGTTAACTGTAGCCTACATTTAACCTTTCAAAGGTTAACTGTAGCCTACATTTAACCTTTGAAAGGTTAACTCTAGCCTACAGTTACCCTTTGAAAGGTTAACTGTAGGCTAGAGTTACCCTTTCAAAGGTTAACTGTAGGCTACAGTTAACCTTTGAAAGGTTAACTGTAGGCTACAGTTAACCTTTAAAATGTTAACTGTAGCCTACAGTTAACCTTTGAGCGCTAAATACAATTATAAAATAATGCTACAAATCATGGTATCAGCAGCAATCCATGGTTATATCCAAAATGTAGATTTGGCTTGAGAACGCCACATTCTAACAGCTTTCATTTCCGTGTTAATACAGAATATGATATAAGTAACATTTAAAAATATCAAATGAATACAGACACTCATTATCAAAAACATTGTTATTCATTAGTAGAAGCTCCATTTGAATTCTAGCTATACCTTTTTTACCTTGTTTTTAAATCACAAAATTATCTTGTGATGACGGAAGAATAGAATCAAACAATTCATGTGAACAATGGTTTAACGTGTTAGGCTCCGGGGAGTACTGTGTCATGTTTTGTATAAAGCGGTCCAGCAGCAGCTGCTGTCGCTGATCCCGGTGCCGCACAGGATGTGGGACTCTGTGTAGCCAGGGAACAGATACTGATCCATACTAAAGGGTGCCTGGATCTCCACGCCTACATGTATATAACCCGTGGCGCGGGTTTCTCGCTGATTTCTCAGTGAATTCTCAATCAATTTTCCTCGAATTTTGAAATGCGCTATTTTCTATCCGTATGCAACCCCAGTAAACACAAAACAATTGTATAACATTTATACAATGTTGGATCAACGACGAAGACGTTGTGCCGACGTTGTATACATGTTATACAAATGTTTTGTGTTTGCTGGGACACAACTCTGAAGATGTCAGGAAAAAAATATTGGATACTTAAAAATTAGTCTCTATAAGATAAGATAAGATAAGATAAGTTTTATTTCCAGTCGCAAAGTAAAACATATAACATTAGCTCTAATCAGCTAGTCAAGCGACATGTAAGATAAACAATAAAGATAACAATTAAAACAAGCAGGTTGGCTGGCAGGAAGCTAACATGAAATGTATAAACGCGATCAGGAATTATATAGAAAAATACTTATAATGTATACGAGAATATAAATTATCTGGTAAAAATTACATAATACATTTTGGCACATAAAAAGTAGATAAAAGATTATATAAGAAAAACTTGTGCTGTATATGAGAAAATTATATGATGTAGTAAATTGCTGCTAACGACGCCCCTCTATGATCATAAACCCAATAATGTAATTCGGGGTTGTTGTGAAAAGACTAGAAAATAATGCTTGCAAAATTTTAATGAAAATCGATTAAAAATTGACTGAGAAATCGTCACAGACGACGGCCCAGCATTAAATCGACAGTGGATCAAATTCTCAGGCATTTTAGCATAGTCACTGGTGAACTCTTAACCCGTTCACCCCCCCCCCCCCGCCTAAAGATAGAGGTTGTTGACCTGATATCTTATATAACTATATAATGCGGAACAAGTTGGTACCAAAATTTTCTGTTTGTAGTGGGATCGCATATCGTGAAAACGCCACAGAGGTTAACGGGAGTCTGCTGACCCAATGTTACTTTATTGTTGGGCCGACGTCGAAGACGGCGGGCCAACATTAAAGTGACATTGGATCAACGCCTCGTGTTTGATGGGTAGCATCCACTGCCAGCGAACATAAGACTTGAAAACAACGTTGGGTTAAAGATGTTCCACCGTTGCTCCATAGTAGCTGCATTAGCACCGTTGTCGAACGTAGGAACCAGGGTCAACCACTGGCAATACGCCCGAAGATTATGGCCAGACTCGTGGAGGCTGCAGCTTCACTTGGATGATTGCTGTAAACTAGTGCTTCCGTACCATGTTCTAAAGCATGCGGCAGACGGAGCAAATCACTGGATGGGGGCGAAAAGTACTACTACCATAGTCTGTCCGACGGTGGAGGATGGTCCAAAATAAAAGTTAGTTTTTCGGTAGCCAGTCAGTCAATTCTCAAGGGAATGTCACGAAATTTTGTAACCATTATTATCTATTATTATTTGGCAACAACCCTCACAATTTCGCAAAATTCCATTGAGTATTTGAAAAGCTAGACCATTTGACATGTAACGCAATTCTGAGAATAAATAGGAATGGAAGTTTATGGGTTTATACATGTTATAGAGGAGCGCCATAAATAGACATTTACTACATGTCAAATGGTCCAACTTTTGAACTATACATTTTTTTTAACGAAATCGATGCCAAATGACTAGAAAATAGGGTTTACAAAATTTCACGAAAATCGCTTGAGAATTGACTGACTGGATACCGAAAAGCTAACTTTCATTTTGGACCATCCTCCACCGTCGGACAGTAGTAGTAGTAAATAATTGCTTTACGTCACTTTTCGGCACAAAAGGTCTTTTAAGTGACATTATAATACGATAAAAACGTTGTAGTCAATTGATGAGATGAATGATGTACAGATGATGATGTGAGGGTGGGGGTGATAGGGCATGGTGGGTTATTGAGAGCGTTTTCCTTCGCTCGCCCGATAAGGGGTTCTGGGCATGTCTAGGGGATATACCCCCAGACATGCCCAGACGGCCGGAGACTTGAGTTTCGCTGTACAATTTAATGATGAAACTCTTTGGCATTTTGCGCAGCTCCGCTATCCTCGGGTCGGATAGTCCCCAGAGTAACAATAGGAAGGATCACTCCCTCTGGGTAACTCCATTCATCCCACGTGAGAGACCTAATGTCAAACACGCTATTGCCGGTTATTTAAGGCTACCACAGCCTACATCAGCGCAAGCACTGATGCGGGTGCTGCATTGGCTCCGCTTATTATTTGGCAACAACCCTCACAATTTCGCAAAATTCCATTGAGTATTTGAAAAGCTAGACCATTTGACATGTAACGCAATTCTGAGAATAAATAGGAATGGAAGTTTATGGGTTTATACATGTTATAGAGGAGCGCCATAAATAGACATTTACTACATGTCAAATGGTCCAACTTTTGAACTATACATTTTTTTAACGAAATCGATGCCAAATGACTAGAAAATAGGGTTTACAAAATTTCACGAAAATCGCTTGAGAATTGACTGACTGGATACCGAAAAGCTAACTTTCATTTTGGACCATCCTCCATCCTCCACCGTCGGACAGACTGTAGCAATCATCCCAGTACCCCACGTGCAGTGTACTTTGCGATTTTCTTTATTGAAAAACTATAACATTATATCCACGATTACTGATACATGCACACACACTACCCCTCAGTTTGCACTATCGTTTTCAGCCGCATAGAGAACGTACTTTCTGTGCTTGACCAGAACATTCTTATTATGGTGAATGTACCAATCTTCATTCCGTGAAATTTTAATCAAAATATGCATGTGTTGCTCAAAAACGACGACAGCTGAGCGTGTTAACCATTAAAGCGCTAAGAACGATTACAATCGTTTGTAATTCGTTTAATAATAGGTAAATCACAATTAGTTGGACAGAAATGTGTGCTCAAACATCCAAGATTTGCAAATCTTTGGTCCCAGATTAAACAAATACAGTAATTTTCACCCACTTGATGTTGTGGATCGCGGTAGCGAGACACAACATCAAGTCGGTGAAAACTTCAATGATATTACTTAATGCTTCAAGGGTTAATGTCAGAAATATATTATTTATGTACGAAATCTGACAAAGAACAATAGACCAACTGAACGGGGATGTTATCCAGCCTTCAACACACACACGGAAATAATGGACAAAAACTGCACGGTTTGCAGCTTATAAATCAGACGGGTTTCTTGTGCGGTGGTTCGTGGGAGCGCGCCAAGCCAGCAAACACGATACATTGACCCAATGCTGGGTTAAGGTTGGCCCGCCATATCCAACGACGGCACAATATTGCCCCAGCATTGGGTCATTGTATCGTGGGAGCCTTATCCACGTGTGATTATGTGTCCGTGTTTTATGGTTCGCACAACTGGCACAGTCACAATAATATCCACAGAACGCCTGCCTGCGTCTGGGTGCCTAATAACCACCCAGTAAGCGCGGGGCTATTAGTAAAGTTAGGGTTACACATGTGTCATCCGTATGCCATTC
>OZ024915.1:67721960-67771960 GCA_964017125.1 Flabesymbios commensalis
ACTTGCATAGAAATAACCCCACATATTAATATTTTACTTTCTAAGGCATCGCACTTTGTGACTTGCCATGCAATATTAGATCGATTTCCTCACAAAAACTTCAGTCTAATACCGAGATATACATGTATATATAAATTTAAATAAATTTGTTTTTAGACGAAATGTATGTACAAAAGCATTCGTCATTATAATCAAGATATTCAACAAGAAAAGATACATGCAAGTGAAAGGACTTTGCCTTGAAACCAGAGCTTCAAAAGCTTCATAATGATTGAAAAACAGAAGCGAAAGTTCAGCTGTGTATAAAACAGGCCAAAACAGACATTTTAGCTATTAAAACAAAAGCGGGCCAATGCTTTGACCGTTGGCCCACTATTGAGTCAACAAATTGCCGGCTTTTCCCATTTGTACTTGGTACTAGGTCTTGTCCAGCATCTGTGGCAGTGTGTATAATCTCACGTCCTCAGCAGGCTGTTGGTGACGTGGTCTCCCGTCAGAGGTGTCCCTCTTAACCTTTTCACTACCATACATGACGGAAATTTCCGTCGTCATTCGTCAATGAACGTAACCATAAAATGACACAAATTTTCGTCAAATATATACTACATTTATGTATTTTTCGTCATTTGAAGCTGGAAATTGCGTTAGCAATTCCAGCTTCAAATGACGAAAAATAGAACTCCTACACCAGTATATCTGGATCCTGGCATGCACTCCGGCCTGGAAGTCAAAGGGTTAACAGGGCTGGTCGTATTAGAAAACAGAAGGCGTTTTTTCTCCTACGTGTTACTGTACCAACAGATGCCATTAGAACACTCTACCTTGGAAAAATCAATACTCAAAGATGCAATGATCAAAAAGAATACAGAGCATAACAGATTGCATATTTTCGTGCACCAGTAACATAAAAACATATTCAAAACAGGTGCGCATCTTCACATTGCAAAAGGCAAACAGCAGTAACTGCTTACTTGAAAAGTAAGCAGTTACTGCTGTTTGCCTTTGCACGGCACAATATATTGAAAACCACGTGGATCTATCCTAATTGACACAGGCGCATTGTAAATTGACGCGGCTTTTTTTGTTTATTTCCTCCCATCATCCACAGCAGGATGTTGATGGCGCAATTTGCACTCGTGAGGAAGCCAAGTAAAAGCATCATTAAAAAGAGAAAGCAATATCTCATTCGGAATAGGTTCTTACTTCAATATACTTAGACAAGAAATAAAAAAAACAATGGTGCATGAACTCTAAAAACCTTTCAGATCAACTGGCAAATTGAAAGCGTTTGATAAATATCCGGACAGAAAGAGCAATTTGAATATGTTCACGTATCTTTTCAACTATTACCTTTTCATATAAATAAGGCAAATTTACATGTTCGGCGTCATGCTTTTCGTCCCCTTGTATATGAAATGTGTATCTGCCACTACTTCACAAAGTAGCAGGTACACCCTTTCATTCCCAAGGTGGGGGGGGGGGGGCGTTATGTCCTGATAGTGTGTGGTAACATACGGTTTGTAAAACATACGAGCACACAAGCTATTGACGGCTCAATGTCGTCACATCAATACACTGAACTGACCTATCTATATCAACCATTTAAGCGCTAAGAACGACTACAGTCGCCTTCAATCCGCTTTATTTTTAAATTCGGTGAAAATATTTAAACAAGATAACTTGGTGGATAAAGGGTTAAAGACACATAGTTAAAGACACATAGAGGATTGTTGTTTTGACAATATGTTCTCGGCTTTGGACATATTGGTTTTCAACGTTTTTAATATAACTTTAACCCTTTAACCCTTTCAAGCCTGAATTTACCATTGTCATCTTCATCCACTGCAAGGCGCGAATTGCTGTCGCAATTCTCGACTTGCAGTGGATGAAGATGATTTGATGTGGTTTAAAAATTAAAGAAAATTACCATGAATTGGTAAACCAGTTTCATCGAAATTTTCGTTCTAAAACCCTTCCTTGTAGGAAAATTAAGTCTGTTTTCAGGGATGTAAAAACTGGAAAAACATATTGTACTTTAATTGCACAAAAATACCAAGCAGCAGTATCTATATTGGCTCATCCGTCGAATAATTTCAAGCAAACAAGAGACCTTGGTGTGGATGTTAGCTTAATGTCGGGTCAGCATTGCAGACGGTGGACCGGCCTTAAAACAACATTGGCTAGCCGTGTCGTGCTGGTTGGGTAGATTTGGCACGCATTTGGTCCAGACAAATAGTGCGTCCTCGACGTCATTGTATATTGGGGCTCTAAATATCAATTAGCGACAAGGAAAACAGTGGTGTATCGTTCCGCTATCTAAAGGCCTTCCACTTATATTCATATTATATGATTATGATGAAAACTGTAACCCTAGTATTAAAGGTGATCTATCACCCCTTATATAGTATGACTAATTTTGTGACAAATAAATCAATGTTGCCACAAGATGGGGCACAAGTGTTTCCTTATATGGGGTGATTGGCTATCATGTGACCCTCTGAGAGGGTCACATGATAGCCGATCACCCCATATAAGGACATAATTATTCATACAATATAAGGGGTGATAGATCACCTTTAAGCTAAATGTTGATATTTGACCTCTTAATCCCGCATTTTTCTTCATCCACCACAAGCCATTGCTGTCTCAGTTCTCGACGTGTAGTGGATGAAGATGACATGACGTGGGTGACAAATAAAAGAAACTTGTATATATGTTAAAAGAGTTTGGTGACAACTTTCGTTCTAAAACCCTAAGTCGTACAGTAGGAGAATAACCCGCAGCGTTGGCGCTGGCCGCTCGCCACGTCGCCAAATGCGAAGATATTTGCCATGTGGCGAAAGATTTGTGATGTCTTTAGCCACAGTGGCGAAGACAAAAACGAGATGCTTCCACAATACTTATGAATCTTGAGCCGTTTTCGAGGTAAAAATCGCGGGAAAAACGACTGCTTTACCATCGTTTTTTCTGACATAAACATGACTTTATTTGATTTTTCAAATTCTCAATCGATCTTGCTAGCATCTTTCAATTTTGCCGATCTATAAATATAGCAATAATAGCCTATGATATAGACTATATTGAACACAAACTATGCTAGTTTACATTCTCAACAAAAAACAAAATGGCGGACGACGACGGCGTAGGCCTATTCCTGTGATCTGTCCACTTGACAAATTAATATGATGTTGTTTTATACACACTGAATACTGATAATGTGATGTTTATAATGTCACTGTATCACAACCTTTGTTGTTATTATGTAACTGCATTCAATAATTTGTGTTTTACATTTTATTACAATCTGACAATTGGAATTGATTAATCGCTTTACCTATCATTATCAATGACACTGTGTCAGTGACCTAGCCTATTAGCCTCAACAGATGAAATAACTTGTGGTAGAACATTCATGAAGAAGCAATCATTCAAATACATTAAGAGCTAGTTTAACACCACGCTGGGAAAAACTCATTTTTGGACAAAACTAAGCGATTAGTCTGGTCGGCCGCTCAACACATTACCTTTGCCTGATACTCCATTAAAGAGGAATGCGAAGTCATCAAGCAAAGTGATTATTTGTCAAGAACAGGAAACGTTTAACACAGGCTGAGATTGTCAGTGTGAAAAACTGACTCCACACTGCTGCTGCAGTCATGACATCCTTGCCTACCTGGCTACCACTGTTACTTGATTTCTCCAAGTTGGATCTTTTTGTCAAGACAAGACAAAAAACCCCTTTTTTTGGGGGGGGGGGGGAGCTTCAATTACATGGTCCTCCAAAATAGGTTAGGTATGGGGGGACTTTTTTTTAATTTCACGTTAGCAAACACCCACCAAATTGCCCCTACAAGGCTGTTCATACAGAAATACACACTCCTAAAAAAAATTGTGAAGGGACGTTCTCTAATAAAATCATTTTATATCCTTTTTTTTAAATTATCATAAAAAATAGGGTCAGGGATTCAAATGGTCGGTAAACCAAAAATATTGGCTGACAACCCGAAATGTAGGGTATGGTTGTCCGCTGGATAATTTTTATTTCAAACATAATTTCGAATGCAGCTCCCTTCCTAAACTGTCATGCATTTTGATCACCATGATTACAGTTGAATAATAAAAGAAGTCAAACAAAATACTATTAATTTGCAAACGTTCGTCAGTTCTTGGAAATTTTTTCATAAAATTTGTGGTTATCCGCTAAATGAAAACTAAATCATAAACAGTTTCAAATTAAGTACTATCTTTCTGTGGTAAATGCAAAATCAATAGGCCTACTAGACCAGTATCAATTATCATCAATATTTTGGATACTGGGTACATGATTACATTGTGGCTACAAGAAAGAAAATGTGGCTAAAACTTTTCAGAGGTTTTAGCCACAGTGGCTAAGACATTTTTCATCCTACCGCCAACACTGAACCCGGGTGACCTCAGCTTCCTAAAGGTAATGATTATGCTGCATGCTGCGTCAAGTAGGTATGGTGAACATATTCAGAGCTGAAAGAAACGACCCCTCGTACTCATGGTACTGCTGATTGTTTGTTTCTATCTTTCATACATTTAAAGCTGGAAATTGAATGACGAGAAATATTTATATTTATGAAAACATAGACGTCTCCCATTTGATCAAATAACAAGATCTACCAAAGTGAAACAATACGCTCTTTGTGATAACAACACGCCGCATAGTGGCCAAAAGCTGAACAATTAGTTGGGACTCCTGTCACACACTTTCCAATGACAATACGCCACACAGTGACCAAAACTGAACTATTTAGTTGGCACTTCTGCTTACGCGCAAACTCGTGCAAAGAGTGTATTGTATCAATTTCCGTAACATTTTATCTGGTTTGAAAACATACATGTGTATGCGGGATTAATACACGTGCGGTCCTAGAGCACAAGGGTTGATACATCTTTTGAAAATTATAGCTCTTCCGTGGACAGCTGAATTAAAACAAAAGTTATTTTTATAAATAAAAGCATTAAACTATATTGCGAAGTTTTGTTTTATATCTGAAGGTATTAAAAACAAAATATTTGCAAAAATGTACACTTTCCCCGTGGCACCACGCTGATAGAGTATAGCAAAAAATACGATCACTATGAACATAGTGTTTAAAGCATACAATTTAGATGTAACTATCAATCCGTTAGTTGGAAGAATTCGGAATAAAAAAAAAAAGATTACTAAGTTGTAATTTCCATCAATATTGATGTGAACACAGGGGTAGAATTAAACGTTGGGGGCAAGCCAATCCACAGGACTGGCAAGTCAAGGAAACTGTCATTCCTGAGTAAAAACTGTCATTTCTAGAAATGGCCTTTGTCCTAGGATGGCCTAAAATTTGCAATTTCATCGGAATGGCTGGTAATTTTTTGGCCATTCCTGCACATTTTTTGGCAGTACCGGACTGGAGCAATGGCCTTATTTCGAGCCCTGGGTACATGTCTGTTTTTCTCAGTTTAGTGTATATCTAGCAGTGCGATGTGAAAATACAAACGGCTGCTTTTTTTTATAACATTCATTGTATAAACAATTCCAACCAAGAAGCTGGAAAACGTTCCTTGTCAGAATAAAATGTCACGGAAGCCATTTACTAAGCTCAAAGGTCGCATCGCATGCGATGTGACCTTTAACCTTAGTAAGTGGCTTTTGTGATGTAGTGCATTTCTACATTTATTTTAATATCTCTTTCTCAATATTTGATTTTTGTCGTATACAAGTCACGATGGAAATATGATTATACATTGAAAATTTAAAAGCCTCTTTCTCTCACGTCTTCTCAGTTCATCTAAACTTTGGCTGACAAAATATATGATACAAACATGATAAAAGTGTCTTCGTTTTTAAAGCTCTTTTTTTCCACGCTGGACATGGTAAAAATGTAAAGCATGGCCAAGTGTTGCCAGTGTAAAAAACATCAATGTATTGTGACTTTTGCCATTTGCATCTGAATTGTCACAACTGACGACACTACTAATAATTTACTGTCAAAATAAAAAGTACGGTAATTTAACTATGGGAGGACGGGGTTATTTTTTTTTATTTTGACAATTAATAGTAACCGAACGTGAATTACATTAGGAACGATGTATAGTAATGTTACTTGCATTCACTTAATCCTTAAATCCCTAAGTTATAGATCTTAATTTAGCTAAGTTATATAATATATCTTAGGTTTGCTAAGTTATATAATTATATCTCAAGTTCGCTAAGTTATATATCTTAATTTCCACCGCGATCCAAAAAAACAAGCGTCTGAAAATTAGTCATGTGTCTAATTTGTAACCATACATTTGCATTGTTTAAAACCCTTTAAGCCCTCACGATGCATTAAAGCATCATTTTACATCCCTGAAAACAGACTTAATTTTCCCACAACAACGGGTTTTAGAACGAAAATTCCCGTGAAACTGGCTACCAATACATAGCAATTTTCTTCAATTTTCAAACTACATCAAGTCATCTTCATCCACTACAAGTCGGGAATTGCGACAGCAATTCGCGGCTTGTAGTGGATGAAGATGACGATGGTAAATTCAGACCTGAAAGGGTTAAAGTCAGATTACATTATCAATAACTGTGATTTAATCGGCTAATAAAACAAGATTAAAAACGACTAAGGTCGTGATCAGCAGGCAAAGGGTTGAGGTTTAAAACCCGTATTTATCTTCTCATTTTTATTCAGTTGAGATGTGAATCGCACGTAAAAGTCAATATGGATGAAAAGATTTACCCCTTTCAAGCCTGACTTTACCATTGTCATCTTCATCCACTACAAGCCGCGAATTGCTGTCGCAATTCTCGACTTGTAGTGAATGAAGATGACTTGATGTGGTTTAAAATTAAAGACAATTGCCATGTATTGGTAAACCAGTTTCATGGGAATTTTCGTTCTAAAACCTTTTCTGTAGGAGAATTAAGTCTGTTTTTAAGGATAAAAATATGCTGCTTTAATGCATCGTGAGGGCTTAAAGGGTTAAACTTACATTTCATTCCCAATAACAGTGATTTAATCGGCTAATATAACAGATTAAAACCATGATCAGCAGACAAAGGGGTGAGGTTTAAAACCCGTATTTATCTTCTCATTTGTATTCAGTTGAGATGTGAATCCCACGTAAAAGTCAATATGGATGAAAATATTCAACCCTTTCAAGCCTGACTATACCATTGTCATCTTCATCCACTACAAGCCGCGAATTGCTGTCGCAATTCTCGACTTGTAGTGGATGAAGATGACTTGAGGTGGATGACAAATTAAAGAAAATTGCCATGTATTGGTAAAGCAGTTTCGGGGAAATTTCCGCTCTAAAACCCCTGGTTATAGGAAAATTAAGTCTGCTTTCAGGATGTAAAATGATGCTTTAATGCATCGTGAGGGCTTAAAGGGTTCAAAAGCACAATATCAGTCCCGCTTGTGATAGATCATTATAAATGTCAGTAATAACCATGATAACTATTAATACATTTTCTGAAGACTGAATTAAATTCTGATTACGTCGTTTCGTGCATGAACGCGACATGATCTGGACAAACACGAGACGCTGATACAATGTTGCAGTAATGCTGGGCCAACGTATAAGACGCTAGCCCAACAGTATAACTGAACAACATGCAACCATAGCACAATTTCGGAGTCGTTGTGATCAGTTCTGTTTTTTATTTTATTTTATTTTATTATTTTTTTTAGCATTTATATGTACACAGATATAGTAATTGCACAAATATGCAATAGCAAATAAAATTGCGTAGCGTAGGATGTCAAATATATAGCCTGACCAGCACACATACAATGTTCCGAAGTCAGACTGTCTACTTTCAGGTTTGTAGTCACTCAATAGGGATGCGACACTATCAGAAAAATTTGACATAAATGAAGATTCAAAAGCAGTATGATGTCTATTATCATCATTTCAGCCTTTCAAGCTTGAATTTAATCTTCATGCCTTGAAGTGAGTTGCATATGGTATTATTAAAACAGTTACATGAACATTATTGTTCTAAACCACAGTCTGGGTTTTAAAAAATTAAGTCATTCTTCAGAGATGAAAATGATGCTCTGATGCATCGTGAGGGTTTAAAAGGTTAAAGGAGTGGGACATGCTGATCAATCTGTCACCGCTGACTACACTGACAAAAGTAAGCAGAAAGTCAATAATCAGATGAACTCAACAGACACAAGGCATTGAATCAATGTTGGTTTAACGTTGTCCCACCGTCTACGACGCTGGACTAACGTTAAACCAACATTGATGCAACGTCTTGTGTCTGCTAGGAAAGGAGGACTCGTCTTTACAAGAGAAAGTACTTCTGGCACACTGACTGTTAACTAGGTGGATGTCTACATGCAGTGGTAACTGATCTTACCTGCCGATGTCAGGTGGCAGTCTGGCCAGAGAGATGTCATTCAGCCCCAGGATGGTCATATTACGTAGCTGTGTGAACCCATCAGGTAATCTACAACACACAAGTACGTGTCATTGTCAGCGGGCTATCATATATCAAACAAATAAAAAAGTAATAGTAATACAAAAAAGTAATAGAAACAGAATGGAATAGGAACAGAAAGGAGTAGAAACAGAATGGATTACATTCAATAAAATCGAATGGTGTTGAGTCACTCAATGCGAGGCTCAGCACTTAGTTTGTGGTATATCTTTAAAATCGTTCGCAGGATTTAATATAATTAAGGAATGAAACAAAATGTAATTGTAATCAAAATTGCTCAAAGGAATATTGTAAGTTTTCTATCTAATTTATTCTCGACATAGCTGGTATTCAGCAAAGGTCACTATATACAGTAAGAGTGATAAATCGTGGCGCTTGTAACAGTCTGTCGGTGGTTTCCATGAGCTAGTGGTAATCTTTAAAAGTAGTAGAGCTGTGTACATGCTGCGTTGTTACGAATTGGCGACAGATATGTTCGAAAAAAACGCTATTCCAGTTTGACTAAATCAGTGTTCCGCCGTGCAAAAGCAAACAGCAGTAACTGGGTGATTTTTTCGGCAATAAAATTCCGTTTTGGTGTAATTTGCCTAAATTGTTATTATTCGCCTAAATTATACAGTTTTTACGTCACATGAAACCACGAGTAGTCAAATATCAGGCTAAGAAAGAAACACAAGTGACAAAGAATAAATTCTGCAAAGTTTATTCTGATATTGAAAAAAAGCAGATAACTGAAACAAAATTCCATGATTTTTCCATAAAAATGTCCCTTTTTCAAATTCCATGATTTTTCCTTGCATTAAATTTTTGTAGGCCAAATTACAAATTCAATTTTAAACCATCATAAATGTCTTAGTTAGCTCTTCCCGCTCCATTTGAATACTTATGTCATGGTCCACGGCTATTATAAATATTTTAATAATCTTTCAGTGCGGGGATCGACTTTAGAATTCCGAATCTGACGTCTACAGAATCTAACGGTCTACAGAATCTGACGTCTACAGAATCTAACGGTCTACAGAATCTAACGGTCTACAGAATCTGACGACTACAGACGTCAGATTCTGACGTCTGAAGTCGATCCCCACAGTGTTAGGGCTTGAAACAACAACAGGAGAGATGCTCCTAGGATTTCCCAATTCCGGGAAATGGTATTAACATGATTAATGCCCCTCGTTTGCTCTCTGCTAAATTGTACAGTCACTGCAGAATTACCGATACAGTGGGCACGTTCCGTCCATAAAAGGAGATTGTACAACTTGCCATATAATCAGATTCTAGTAGATATCACATCAAACCTCGACCGTGGATAAACGTTGGCTCAAAGGTGTGTCAGCGCCGCAGGCATTGGCACACCTTTCAGTCAGCGCTAGTCCCGCAGTCTGTTCTGGTCGTTGTATAATTCTACGGTAATCTCTGGCTGGCCATGTTGTATCAGGACGTGCGACACAATAAATGTGATAACGGCAAATATTCTGCTTCGGGAAAATTGTGTAGCAGTTTGATTACCAATTAAAAATTTTGACTAGCAAAAGGGCAGAACTGTCTAGCTTATCGCTATATTATGATATGTCATGATCAAACTTTAAGTGCACCTTTCACCATGCTCTCCTGGCATGAACTTTACACATGTCTGTAAAAATGTATAGGGGCCTATGATGCAGATCATATAAAACAAAACTATCGTCTATCGTCTATTGCTATATACGTTAATGAAAAGAGTTATCGATGTCAAGCCGTACATCAATTCATATTCAAGCAGACAAAAATGGTGTTGTAAACGCGAGTGGAGCAGTCCGTGTTCTGTACATGGTAGCCCTTGTCCACTGTTACCATGGCCATTTTTACCGTGTCGTCCACAAATATGGCACGACTTGCAGGCTGTGCAGTGTCTCCCTCCAAGTTATACCGCCCTTGCCACTGAGACTCATAAAGTGGAAGACTACGTACGTCATCACAAAATGATTTGCCAGTCCAACGTCGCCTCAGTGCTGGCCCAGCGTCGGAGACGCTGGGCCAGCACTGAGGCGACGTTTGGCTGTGGTATGCATTCAGACAGCAATCATACAGCGGGCTGTCTGAACAGTGCTCAAGGCAGAGGACGGCCACAAATAGAAGGGGGGGAGCAGATCTACGTCTCCTGGAGGAACTAACGCTTTTCCTCCAAAACCAGTGCCATATAAATAGGCGACAATTCTATTAGCTGAGTCGCCCCAGTCCGCTGTACTGCTCATGTTTGTAAACATGCCAGGGGGTCAGCTCGTATGACACTTTTTGCCAGTCCTTTTTTTAGTTTGGTCCTGTTACAGTACATTTCAAGATTTAGACATCGTTGATGAAATCACAAATTCCTATATGCATGGTGTGGCACTGTTAGAATAAAGATTCAGCAATGCAGCTGACGATTTCAACATTTGTCTAACTGTTTCAGACCAATTTATAAAATAATTCAATTTTGCAGATCTATGTTTAATATTCATAAAAAGTAATCTTTTTCGTCATTTGAAGCTGGAATTGGTTACCCAATATACAATGACAAAGAGAATCACGAATTTCTATATCCTGTGGCATTGTCTAAAGAATAAAAGATTCAAAAATTGAATGCCGCTGACAAATTAGATAACATCAGAAGTACTGGTAAAAGTTGAAGACCAATTTATAAAATAATTGAACTTTGCAGATGTTTATTTCTCATAAAAAGTAATGTTTTTTGTCATTTGAAGCTGGAAATTGCATTAGCAATTCAAGGTTTAAAATGATGAGAAAGAGTAGCAAACAATCCAGCAGCACTTCAATCATGTTAACGATATAACTATCTACACGCTCATATAATGACCATGCACAGATGACATTAGACAGACTGTATGGACTCAAAATAGCAGCTGGATCAGCTTGGAAAACGTCTCAAGGAGGTACAAAGTGCCGCGTTCCCGCCGCCCGGGCTTTTTATAGTCCATACTGACACAGGATACAGCCTGAGAATGGTGTCAGGCGCTTTATGCGACCAATCCTTTTAGGCAGGACACACACCCCAGCAAACACGATACATTGACCCAATGCTGGGTGAATGTTGACCCGCCGTCTTCGACGTCGGCCCAATATTCACCCAGCATTGAGTCAATGTATCGTGTTTACTGGGACGAGCCAGCGCTAGTAGGCAGCGGGATTCAGCCAGAGTTGGTGCTCTGCATCTAGAAGTGCAATCTTAAAGAGGTAACTACACGCATGGCACATCGTCAACATGGAATCACTGCTAATTGACGTGCTCCTAAAACTACTGCCAGACAGCACACTGGCAAAACCAGACACGATAAATAGGCTTACTTGGCCTTTACAACGCTGAAATAATTCTATATAAACATGATAAACGATAGAGCAGTGGCGGATCCAAGGGGGGAGGGGTTTGTGGCGTTTAAACCCCTCCCCCTTAGAAAAAAATCGTCACCTTATTTAGGGGTTTCTTTATGATTTGGTGATATACTGAGTGAGAAACAGTGCCCAATATGCCCCAGATTGCATGAAAAAACCTTTGGAAATCAAAAATTTCCTCGAGGGCGGGCCCCTCGACCCCTTTACAGTAAAATTTTGTCTTTGTCAGATTTTAACTCCCCCCCCCCCCCTCACTGAAAAGCTGGATCCGCCCCTGTAGAGACGAAATAGATTTTTTCAATTTGAAATCATCATAAATGACTTGGTTAGCTCTTTCCACTTCATTTGAATACGTGTATGTTATGGGTCTATCATAAATATTTTAATTTTTTCAGTGCTAGGACCGTCTTTAGACGTCAGAATCTGACGTTTTCAGACGTCAAATTCTGACGTCTTAAGACTGTCCCCGCAATGAAAGAGTTAGGTACCACAGTTTGACTCTTATATGCACGACAGAACACGCCGACAAGAGATCGTGGCAATAATTGTTTGTAGTCACCTTGGTCTTAAAGCGTCGTATCTGCCACTTTGTCAAGTGGCAGATACGACCCTTTAAGACCAAGAAGGTGAATATGGTTATTGGCACACTTACATGCGTGTGATAAACCTTGTCAACGCCGGAAAGGGCGTGCTACATTTTGTAGATTTCCCGTCATTTCTATATGGCCGCAATGCACGCAAAGCCAACAGCACTGCAATAAGGACAGTTCGCAGATGTATGGAAAAGTCTTAGTATTAGAAAATCACAGCCTGTTATTTCGAATATTCAGACTTTATCATACTTTTTCAATTTTGCGAACAGTCCTAATTGCAGTACTGTTGGCTCTGCGTAAATTGCGGCCATTTTGCTACAAATGACTACCCAGTTACATGCATTGCTTTTCAATCTCCGTGGGGGGGGGGGGGGGGTGGCAGTATATATCCCAGCAAACACGAGGCTTTGGCCCATTGTTGCTTTATTTAAAATAACATTAAAACAACATTGGATCAATGCCTCGTGCTAGCTGGGTATACACGGTGATAGGTGAAAGGTTGGGAGAACTTGTGAAATGTTGGCACACTACAATTCAGGGCCCGTATTCTCGTACAAGTTACGATATATCGTAGGCTTCGGATTGGTCGAGATAAGAGCTGACGCACTGCCAGGACCACAAATCAAAAGTTAATGGCAAAAAGATATGTGTTTTTAAAGAAATTGCTGTCTTCTTCGACATTCGTTTTTTAACAGCAAATACGATGCACAAAAATGATATTTAAATGTCAGACCTATTGTTGTAAGAAATCAACCTCAACCCTTATCATGCTGGGTAAATTTATTTAATTTTACCGCGATCCACAACCTCACGTTGTCGAAAATTACTCATATTTTTTTTAATTTGAGACCAAGCATTTACAGTTCTAGATGTTTAAGCAGTAATTTAATCCCAATTACCAGCGAATGAATCAGCTAATAGTGATAAATAAGTGAATTAATCAGACAAAAAACGACTTTTGTCGTGATTAGCATGCAAAGGGTTAAAATGTTTATAGTGGGTGCCATTTGGGACATTTCAAAATGTCAGGTGCAGCGTCTTGGCAGTGCGTAGAGGACAAATGGATTTCTTTGTCAGAAGGGTATTCAAATATTCATGAGACGAACTCAACACGAATATAAATCACCAGGTGATTCTGTGCACCTCATCATGGGAGATATTATAATACACGAATATAAATCACCAGGAGATTCTGTGCATCTCATCTTGGAGATATTATAATACACGAATATAAATCACCAGGTGATTCTGTGCATCTCATCCTGGAGATATTATAATACACGAATATAAATCACCAGGTGATTATGTGCATCTCATCATGGGAGATATTATAATACACGAATGTAAATCACCAGGTGATTCAGTGCATCTCATCCTGAAGATATTATAATACACGAATATAAATCACCAGGTGATTCTGTGCATCTCATCATGGGAGATATTATAATACACGAATATAAATCACCTGGTGATTCTGTGCATCTCATCCTGGAGATATTATAATACACGAATATAAATCACCAGGCGATTCTGTGCATCTCATCATGGGAGATATTATAATACACGAATATAAATCACCTGGTGATTCTGTGCATCTCATCCTGGAGATATTATAATACACGAATATAAATCACCAGGTGATTCTGTGCATCTCATCTTGGAGATATTATAATACACGAATATAAATCACCAGGTGATTCTGTGCACCTCATCTTGGGAGATATTATAATACACGAATATAAATCACCAGGTGATTCTGTGCATCTCATCATGGGAGATATTATAATACACGAATATAAATCACCAGGGGATTCTGTGCATCTCATCTTGGAGATATTATAATACACGAATATAAATCACCAGGTGATTCTGTGCATCTCATCCTGAAGATATTCTATTGCTATGACAGAAAACTGGATCAATGAGTGTTGTGGATCTTCGTAGGTCATAATTATTTAGCACACGGAAAATAGACACACAAAAAACAGTTTCCAAATCCGTTTCGTGAACCACATTAAAACATTTATCAGTGATTATTGGAATGAGTTCCAATAATGTAAAAAGGAAGGGGAAATTTTTACTAATTAAATTGAGTCGAGCTCACATTAAAAGCTGATCTGTAGCACTGTATTAAAGATGCAATATCTGACACACGATTTGGTGAAAACTAATATACACGTATCCATTTCCATCCGCATCACGGGGTTGACGCAATGTTGGTTTGACGTTGAACCAACGTTGATGCAACATTGGCTTCACGTGTTTGTGTTATTCATGCTATTATTACATGACTTTCCCATGAAATGTAAAAAAATTGTAGTCAAACCGGGCCTGGTGGGATCTATGGATGTGACGAAGCTATAAAAATGATGCAATCACAACAGACAAGGAACAAAATCTGGCAAAAAATCACATCTTTATCGGACGGTGAACACGTGACCTTGAACCAACGATTGATTATTGTTGGTGATTCATTGGTTGAATGTACAGTGCTTGTCGGGACAGCTATAATAATCGCTGAAAGGAAGAGTCCATGCAAAAAAATCCCAAAGTTAACGATGAAACGATGCCGAGCATCGTCGCTGACAAGCAGAGTTCAGTGTCCACATCTATGACACATGAACATTCGACAGCCATTGGACTGCAAAGCAACCACAAGATCTTGAGCCAATGTTGACTTAAAGCTGGCCCAGCGTCGGAGACGGTGGGCCAACTTTGGGTCAACATTGGCCCAAGATCTTGTGTTTGCTGGGCATGACTTCAATCTCGGGGCAGCTCCTGCGTCGGCAATCCCATTACGTATGCCAGGACATGCTTCAAAGGGAAGCACCACTTGTATTACTGGGGCTTGGATTTCTCGGGGCAAATATTGCTCAGGAATATTTTTCTCATGTGCAACCAAATACAGGTGTCATTTGCCCCAGAAAAAAAAATTGGTGATGTAGTGTGTATGTAGCAATCCAAGGAATACTTTGTCTGGTGCAGCGGAGCAGTTTGCTACACTATTTGGGGCAAATGCTACACAATAATATGGATGACATTAACTTAGCACATTCAGGGGCCTTGCTAAACTGCTACACAGTTTTTTTCCTGGAACAAATTATTCCTTGCAATCGTGTGTAGCCCTGCACGTGACGACGTACTGCAGGCTGAAACTGCTACACTAACATATCAAATAATTGTGTAGCATTAGAATCCAATTATGTGGCAAACTTCATCGCTACGTCAGTCAAATTATTCTCTGAAACAATTCTGGCTCTCAGTGAGAACGATGCTTTAAAACGCTTACAACGCTGAAATCTCTTGGTATAAACTATGGGTTTTTTTAATTTGAAATCTTCATTAGCTGAGTTAGCATGGTAATAGCTCTTTTCGTTTCATTTGCATACTTACGTTATGGGTCTATATACGGCCATTATATTTTTTTAATTATTTTAAAGACTAATTTTTAAGTTGTGTATGCAGGGTTCTAACCAGGCCCTTTCAGCGTGTCGTCGGGCCGACACGCTGGGTTTTGCTGCCGCTACGCTACTAATATCGCCGACACGCTGCCGATACGCTGAATAAACAGCGACACACTGCCGATATCCTGGAAATAATCGTTCTTTTCTTAATTCATTTGAAAATTGCGGCGCTGTTGTACCCAACAAACACGAGACGCTGACCCAATGTTGGGCTAATGATGCGCCGACTCCGCAGGCAGAGGGCCAGCATTAACCTTTACACTACCATACATGACGGAAATTTCCGTCGTCATTCGTCAATGAACGTAACCATAAAATGACACAAATTTTCGTCAAATATATACCACATTTATGTATTTTTCGTCATTTGATGCTGGAGATTGCGTTAGCAATTCCAGCTTCAAATGACGAAAAATAGAACTCCTACACCAGTATATCTGGATCCTGGCATGCACCCCTGCCTGGAAGCCAAAGGGTTAATATAGGCCTAACACATCATTTGTGCAGCGTCTCGTGTTTGCTGGTTAAGCAGTAGCCGTGACGTCCACATCGAGGTCGTGGATTGCTGTATTCCTTTTACACAAAAAAATCAACGTTTTTCAACATGGCGGTGACTGAGAACAATCTTGACCCCCCAAGCTCCGAAAAATGACCTTAAGTTTTAAAAAACAGTGCAGAAAATAAGCTCAGCATGCGATCTCCTAGCTGAAATATTACTGATTCTAAAATACACTATTTTCGACCTGATTATTCAAGACCAAGTCTTAGATTATGACCATCCAAAGAAATGTCCCACGATTTTGTATGCGGCCGATCTGTGGCTGAAACTTCCAGCCATGGCACGCTGGGGCTGTTAAGGAGCGCTAAATGCCGCGACCGCCTTTGACCATGTTGATTAATTGCCAAATTTCAGATGCGACATAGGCTTTTACCTGGGTTGCAGCGAGCTCGCCTAATATCATCTAGTACTACGATGCTTTGCCTGTTAAGGTTTGTATATTGCGTTCACGAATTATTTGCACCATATTGCCACGTATCTACCACTTCCTCTATATATATGATAGAACCTGGTTCCACTAATAATTTAGGCATATAGGCAGTTTATCTCTAATACTGATATGGAGAAAAAAATATCCTATACTGCACATGTATTACTAGCTTTAAATGCTGCAGAATCTAGAAGTAAATGACGAATAGGTGCATGCACACACAAGCTATTGCTGTGTATCTGGCGATTACGGATTAATATTTGATAGCTGCTGTGCAGTGGTTTGTCTGCAAAGTAAGTCTATAAAAAACATTGAATATATAGATGAAAAATTGTGACATGAGGACGAGATTTTTAAGTATGGCTTTTTTCTTCATTCTCTCACTGTTGCCACTGAATGACGTTTGTCGCGATCAACAGCAGAACATCAGAGGTTGATGAAAATCCCAGATTTTTCATGGTTCATTGATCTTTTTACAAAAAAGGAAGGAATTTTCAAGGCCTATAGTTATTTTTTTCATATTCACGGACTTTCCCCGTTTTCAAGGACCCGTGGGAGCAATGAATCAAAGTGTAGGGAAATGCTTTAGAATTCACAAAATAAATATCCACAAAATTTTCGGGGGCCTAGGCGGCCCCCTGACCCCTCGCCGATTTTTCGGGGCTCGGCTGGCGCCTCGAACCGATACGCTCACATTTCAGGCTGGTTAGAAGCTGTTACCAAGTGCCCAGTTCATCATGCTACATTTTAGACACGCTGCCTTTCAGTTATCATGGTTGCATATGCTCTCTACAATATATACTGAATCCATTTGAGTGGACAGGAAAGAAACATTGCATTTTTTAATCTGAATAGGGAGAGCCCCAGCGTGATAGGCTGTAGCGTTAATGGGTCTATGACCATTAGAAATATTTTAATTCTTACAGTGCGGGGATCATGGGGATAGACTTTAGTCGTCAGAATATGACGTCTTGAATAGACTTTAGTCGTCAGAATATGACGTCTGTAGACGACATATTCTGACGTCTAAAGTCAATCCTCGCACTGTAAGAATTAAAATATTTCTAATTATAGTAGACCCATAACATACTAGTACTAGTAGGTAATCGGGAAGAGCTGAATAAGACTTTTATGATGATTTTAAATTGAAGAAAACCCTCTGTTCTCCATGGTTTACATAAAAAAATTGCGTTTTAAGAGTTAACCCTTGTAGTGCTAGGACCGTATATTATATATACTGTTCCATGCATGTTTTAAACCAAATAATGTCATTAAAAGTGAAAAAAGCTTAGTGGTAGACGCTCAGTTAATTAAATAATTTAATATGAGAAATGTCAATTTTTCATAAATAACGTTAGCAATTCCAGATTCAAATGACAAAAAAAAAATTTTGTGGTCTCAGTTTATAAAGAGAATCCTACAAAAGTTCAAAAGGGCCAAGAATGTACCACATGGATCAAAAATCCCACTACCTGGGTATTTATTTGTATACCGGCGAAATGAATAGCATTTCCTAAGAAACGATACGGACCGAGGCGAGGCGAGACCGAGGCGTTCTCTTGATGGCGGGTAGACTCGGGGAGCAGGTTTAGGGCGTCCTCTTGATGGCGGATAAGACTCGGGGAGCAGGTTGCCGGCGTTCATTTGATGGCGGTGAGCACGCTGCAGGCCATCTGGAGAGTTACAGAATGTTGTTGTGGTCCCTGACCGAGAGTAGCTGGCCAACAGGGACTCTGTGTAATTCCCGGCAATTGATCCATGTGATCCGTGGGGCGCCCCGGGTGCTGGCGTTATTAGAGGCCTGACCTGCACGATATCCTATACTAAACCACCTTTATACTCATACTGTACCACTCATGACACGAGACAGCCTCGAACCAATGCTGGATTGAGGGTGGCCCACCGTCCACGACGCGATGTAGCAATAAACCTTTTAATTTATCATTGCTGTCGCAATTGCTATCGCAATTCTAAACTTTTCTCACACTCTGCAGAGTGATTCCCACTATGAGACGTATATTGGTATCAGCCCATATCGCACTCTAGCTGTAGTTGGACTGCAAACTATGGAAGTTATTTATGACTTGATCGTGTGAGAAAATACAAACGGTGTTCATTTGAGTGCGATATGGGAAAATACAGCACATGTCCAATGAATAAGATGTTCGCCTAAAGGCTCACACCTTATTCATTGGACGAGTGCTGTATTTTCCCATGTTGCACTCAAATGAACACAGTTTGCATATCGTAGCGAGTAGAGATGACTTGAAGTGGGTGCCAAACAACAAAGAATACGTTAGCTATTATTAAACAGCTTCATGAAAATTTTCGTTTTAAAACACCTAGATGTAGAAAATTCATTTATTCCTCGCGAGATGGAAAATGATGCTTTGATGCATCGTCAGGGTTAGACCCTTACAGTGCGGGGATCGACTTTAGAACATAATCTGACGTTTGTAGACGTGGACGTCAGATTCAGACATATATAAAGTCGAACCCCGCACTGTAAGGGTAAACATATGTATAATGGCCGTAGACCCATTATAACATAGGTATTCAAAGTAATCGGGAAGACCAACTGAGACATTTATGATGATTTCAAATTAGAAATAACCCTTTGGTCTCTGGTTTATACAACAATATTCAGCGTTGTAACTAAGGGCTAAAGGGTTAAGCCAATACTGGTCAGACTGCACCACCGATGGCACGAGGTAGAGACGGGCCTACATTTTCTAGTATTCTAATCTCACACAGCTTCACACGTGTTCAAAGTTAGTCATGTGAGTACCCTTGTGAACAGGACGTACCTTTGAATATGAAAGGCTGCATCTGCAACTTTTTAATTAACCCTTTCAAGCCTGAGTTTACCATTGTCATCTTCATCCACTACAAGCCGCGAATTGCTGTCGCAATTCTCGACTTGTAGTGAATGAAGAAGATTTATTGTGGTTTAAAAATTAAAGAAAATTACCATGTACAATTGGTAAACTAGTTTCATGGAAATTTTCATTCCCTTGTTTGTAAGAAAATTAAGTCTGTTTTCAGGAATGTAAAATGATGCTTCAATGCATTATGAGGGCTTAACGGGTTAAGTGGCAGATACACCCTTTCATATGCAAATACCAAAGAGAAGAAGTGACGTGAATTAAAAGTGTGATTCTCCAGATACACATTTCTTGTCCAAATGAAGGAGATGGTGACTGTCAGACTCCCTACATGTATACATGACAAGTCCAGGGAAAACAATTAGAAAAATTAGGTAGTAATTTAGCAGATGCGAATGTGCAAAACTACGACATTCTGAATCTCCATGTCAAAAACTCCTAGTACTACACCAACATATTAATTGTACGCCCACCTGTATACAGGAATTTTCTGAAATGGACGGTCGAAAGAATGTCATAATCAAGTATTCTAAGATAGTGGGTGGAGAATTATTTATGGTACAAGCGGCCCCCAAGTATTTAACAGCCTCTCTGCTTTTCGGCAGAATGATTTAAAATACTTGAGTAATGAGTCAAACCATGATTAGGGGCAAGTGCTACACCATAATATGTTGGTTATGAACAGATTAGAAGCTTGGCACATGCCCGTATTCTAAACAGCTACACAATTTTTCTGCAGTAATATATTCCCTGCTCTGTGTGACAGTGTCAGAGCCTTTCGGTTTCACCAGGGTATTAAATGAGCGTGGTAGAGTGACCACATGAACTCACCTGCTGAGCGGGTTACAGCTGAGGTCTAACACTTGTAAACTTTTGCAGAATTTGATGTTTTCTGGGATGTCTGTGATGTCTAAAACACAACAAATACATAACATTAGAAAATAGATATATCCATAATAACATTTTAATTTCTAATGTTAATCCCTAAAGCATTAAAGTAAACCTTCTAAGCCTGAATTTAACGTGTCATCTCGCACTGTAAGCCGCGAATTTTGTCGTGATTCTCGACTTGTAGTTTATGAACTTAGATGAGTGGAAGTTAGTGGGTGGCAAAAGAAAAAAAGATAGTGTTAATTTATTATTAAACAGTTCCATACATATTTTCGTTCTAAAACCACTAAAATTAGGAAAAAAAAGCCACCCTTCGAAGATGCAAAATGATGCTTTGATGCAAGGTAAAGAAGATGGCACAACACTTTTATCAACGCCGACCAGACACCCCTCAAAATTAAACTAATATAATTATGTTTCAGATTTCTGAGGGAAGATTTATTTTCAATTGTTTGTGAAACTCAAACCAATGTCTAATTACATGTCGGGAGAAGCAGTATATATATGGATTCAATATTCAGAAAATATCTCACATTTTTTCCACGAATGTCGCTCGGCTCATAATTAATTGTACATGTAAGTATTTGCATCAATAATTTAATTTATACAATGATTTAAAGATTAGCACAAATCTTATCTATAGGGAAGAATATGACCAGAGGTAGATATCAGATCACACGAAAACAACCAAATGTTACGGAATACACCTTTCCCAATAGAAACACGCCACACAGGGACTAAAAGCTGAACTATTTAGTTGGGAGTCCTGTCACACTGTTTCCTATTACAAAGCGCCACACAGTGATTACAACTGAACTATTTAGTTGGGAGTCCTGCTTATGCGCAAAATCGTGCAAACAGTGTATATAATACATATTTAATGGGAATCGTGAACGACGTATTTTTATTGAAACGTGACGATTTGAGTGGACGATCTAATCCTCAGTGAAAACATGGGTATGAAAGGGTATGTCTGACACTTTACAAAGTGGCAGATACACCCTTTCATATCCAAAGGCACCGTGACGATATATTTAAATGCATGTTTGAAAACATATTTTTCACCTTTAAATACATCTACCCCGCCGGTGGATATGTGCATAAATACGAATCCATCGTCAGATCAAGGGATCTATAAATGTATTGCTCCTACGTGGCAGAGTATCCCTGGTATAAGTGACATTAAAGTCAAAAGGCAGTAACTTCTTGCATTTCAAGTGTGCCGTTACTATCTTTTGGTCTTACAGAACAGTAACGATCACCAGGGACATATCAACCCTCACGACGCTGAATATTTCTACATAAACCGGAGACCAAAGTGTTTCTTTTAATTTAAAATCATCATAAATGTCTTAGTTAGCTCTTTCCGCTTCATTTGAATACCTATGGTATGGTTCTACGGCCATTATACATTTCTTAATCACTTAGTGCGGGGACCGTCTTTAGTCGTCAGAATCTGACGTCTACAGACGTCAGATTCTGACGTCTAAAGACGATCCCCGCGCTAAAAGGGTGAACATGTACAGATGTAATTTCACTCGCATTTTTTATACTTAAATGGATCGCAGCTTTACTATCTATAGACGGCTACACGAGATGTGCGTGACTTAGTTCACTGCGTGATTTAGTTCATGACTGGGGATCGTGAGTGAGAATCAATTGGATTCCACCAAGAACAGAAGAGACATGGATCCGCTTTAGAATCAACATGATTCAAAATCGGATCATTAAACCTTTCAAGCCTGAATTTACCATTGTCATCTTCATCCACTACAAGCCGCGAATTGCTGCCGCAATTCTCGACTTGTAGTGAATGAAGATGACTTAATGTGGTTTACAAATTAAAGACAATTACCACGTACATGTAAACCAGTTTCATGGAAATTGCTGTTCTAAAACCCTTGGTTGTAGGAAAATTAGGTCTGTTTTCATGAATGTAAAATGATGCTTTGATGCATCGTGAGGGTTTAAAGGGTGACCAGTATTGGCTCAATGTTTCCTGTTTTCCGGCTATCTGGGTATGTACATTGAATAAACCACACACAATATTATTTATGATGTGAACATGAGATGTTATGATCCCGGCTGGCACGGGACGTCTAATCTACGCTGGTTTAATTTTGGCCCAGCGTCTACAACGTTGGACCAACATTAAATCAGCATAGGCTAAAATCTGTGTTTACTGGGGGGGAGGGGGGTTCTGAGCTGTCATCTTAGAGCTGGCAGACGCCCACCAGCTTCCTTTGTTGCCCGATACCTCAGAACAGAGTCGGCCAAACCAGATCAGATTGCTGATCTTGTCCTGCTAATACCATCCACGGACCACCTCTAAGTAGTGTTTGTATTACCAGATTACACCAGCCTAATTCATGTCACTGTGTGTATACCACACAATACCAACCGTTAAATACAATAAAATACAATATTTACATGTTTAGACCCTCATGAAGCCTCTAAACATCATTTCTGAAAATCTAATTTCCTACACTGGCAAACAAGTCATTTCCTGATTATATATATACCATGTACTGGATACGTTCTCAAGCAAGTTTCACACAAAATAAAAAGCAACTAAAAGCGATAAAATATCGGTAGTCATGGTGATGTAATTAATCAATAATTCAGATTGGGACATGGTTATTTCAGTTATTTTGATAGAACCATTTTTCGTCATTTGAAGCCATTCCGGCTTCAAATGACTGAAAAATAGAAACAAACAATTCAGCAGCACAAGGGTTAACCCCTGTCCTGCCAGGTCCGTATATATCAGGGTTCCCCACAGAAAAAAAAATCATCCGGTTGTTCTCTCAAAAATATTAACGTAGCGCCCGCCAGCAGCTTAACCCTTATACTGCTGCATAAAATTTGCAGCATGTGTGGTTGCCCACGAAGTAATATCTGACACGTTTTTTCTTAAAAAAATGTTAATCTGATGAACAAATGATACTAAAAGCCAATAAATGACAAAATCAGTCACTGTCTGTTAGCCATTTTTAAAACGCAAATGGAAGGATACTACAAAACGAAACTGAAAAAAAAATCTGATTTTTTTTTTTCTTTTTTTAGAATTCATCCGGTCGGGCAGCCGGCATTTCCGGCACTGCGGCGATCGACTTTAGTCGTCTGAATCTGACGTCTGTAGACGTCAGATTCTGACGACTAAAGTCGATCCCCGCACTGTAAGAATAAAAATATTTCTATTGGTCGTAGACCCATAACACAGGTATTCAAATGAATCTGAAAAAGCTAACTAAGACATTTATGATGATTTCACATTGAAAAAACCCTTTGTTTGCGATGTGTTTTACAAATTAATTCAGCGCTTCAAGGCCAGGGTAAGCATCTTTTAGATCAACAGAAATATCACTGAATTTGATCAAATAGTTTCTGGTAGATGCTTAGTTAATCTAATATCTGAATATTTGAGATGTCTATTTTTCATAAATAGTAATATTTTTCATCATTTGAAGCTGGAAATTGCGTTAGCAATTCCAGCTTCAAATGACGAAAAATACAGTTGAAACAATTCAGTAGCACAAGAGTTAACAATATACCGGTATACACCACGCATATACGCCAATTATCTAGCTTTAATTTGTCACCCAGTTCAGGTCATCATCATCCACTACTATAATACGCCCGCTTGAGGTGAATGATGGAGGCTAAGGATTGAAAAGGTTAAATAGTTTGTCTGGCCGCCAAAGTGCATTAACCTTTTAAGCGCGGGACCGTCTTTAGACGTCAGAATCTGACATATATAGACGTCACAATCTGACGTCTAAAGTCGATCCCCGCACTGAAAATTAAAATAATTATAACGGCCGTAGACCCTTAACATTTGTGTTCACGTGAAGCAGAAAGGGCTGACTAACCGATTTATGATGATTTCAAAATATTTCAGCGTTTAAAGGGTTGACAACGTACTGCTAGACATGTTGCTATTTTTGTAAGAACAATATATCAGGAAAATTCTCATCGTGTATAGACAGCAGGATTGATTCAAGCATTAATGATATCTAATTCAGTTCGCTATTAAAATATTACAGATTCAAGTGAGAATTATAATAATTATATGATTATATGGCAGTCAAACGTAGCAAGTTTTCGTCATATGATAGATGTTATCATGGTTATATATTATATACCGGTTACGGTACCTGTAAAACAGTCACGTTTTCGTCATATTTTGTCATCACAATCCATGTTATGTAGTCACGTTGTCGTGGTATGTTTTTACAAATCAAATACCCGGTGTATTAAAGTCAAACAAAAGGTCACATCTAGAGGTAATACAGAGACTATTAAGTATTAAGTACTGAGCTTCTGGACAACGTGATGTCATTATTAATATAGGGCAAACGTATAACCTCACTTCACGTGTTAGACAGTCTGCGGCTACATTTTGAAACATGAATCCGAGTCCACTCAACCCCTTATATATTAAAATAACCAAGAGACCAAGGTGTTTTTTTTCAAATTTTTAATCATCATAAATGAAACGGTTGATTGTACGTTGCCGAGGATGTCGACAATTTTAACCATCCTGACACTCAAATATATTTCGTCTGATTTTCATCCAACTGTATTAGGCAAATTTATTCAATTTGTCGCCGCCTTCAAATCATCTTCCACTACAAGATCGCAATCAGCGTAATGTAGTGGATGAAGATTACAATGGTACATTCAGAGTTTAAATCCTATTAATTTTGGTCATAAGGTTTAAAACGTACTTAAAAAATATATAACATACCAGCAGCACAAGGGTTAACCTATTAACCGCCGGACCGATGAAATTCGTTTTTTTTTTTATTAGCACATTAAATACCATCTTTTGAACATGCTGAGAACAAAACGTGACATCAATCAGCAAGATATCAAAATCGTCGACCTCCATTTTGTCAAATCTTAATAATTTTCACTCACTTGAAGTTGCGGATCGCGTCAGCGAGACAACTTCAAGTGAGTGAAAATTCCTATTAAATAATGTGGCGGTTAAAGGGTTAAAGCGTCGTAATGGACCGCAAAGGGTGCTGTGACAGCCGCTGTCTAATGTAGACACATTAAAACAACGCTGCACACAAATGGGCGTCAACCGACACGTGTCCACAGCAACCGCTGCCATGGCAACAGTCAAATATCCCCGCATTCTCCACATAGCACCGGGATGGATCAGGAAATTGGCAATAACTGCACGGCATGGGATTGTCATACTAGTGGTGGGCTATAAATAGAACACTGAAACATTCTCATCCTAATCACTGCAGTGTGATTGAATTTTACCTTTAACATGTTTAAAGCACTAATATGTTTTACTAGCAGGCTAACTGTAATAGGCCATTTATTATCACACTTTATCTGTGGTTTGAACCGCAATGTATGGCAATTATATTATCTATGACTATGACTAGATCGGGCGAAAAACATAAAATCAGACACATTTACCGGTAATTAATTTAATTTTTCATCCACTTGATTATATCAAGTTGTGTCTCGCTACCGCGAACCACAACTTGAAGTGGGTGAAAAATTTTGATCGGACGAAATCTGTGGCTCAAACCTCCATTTTCACCCATTTCGCTACCGCAACATACAACTTCAAGTGGGTGAAAATACATACCTTTATTTATTTGAAACAAAAAATTTGCAAATCATGATGTTTGAACACACATATCGTTACCAATATGAAATGCCTTATAATATATAATCACCAACAGTGCTTGGGTCGGCTAATAATAAAGCGTATTAACCCTTTCAGCCCTCACGATGCAATAAGGCATCCTTTTCAATCTTTGAAAAATGACGTAATTTTATACACCTAGGGGTTTTAGAACGAAATTTTTCTTGGAATTGTTTTAATAAAAACAATACTTTTTTGTCGTATAACACCCACATCAAATCATCCTCATCCACTACAAGTCGAGAATTGCGACAGCAATTCGCGGCTTGTGGTGGATGAAATGACAATGGTAAATTCAGGTCTGAAAGGGTTAAAACCCTTTCAAGCCTGAATTTACCATTGTCATCTTCATCCATTACAAGCCGCGAATTGCTGCCGCGATTCGCGACTTGTAGTGGATGAAGATGATTTAAAGTGGGTGAAAAAGTAAAAAAAATCCATGTATTGGTAAACCAGTTTCATGGGAATTTTCGTTATAAAAACATCGGTTGTAGGAGAATTAAGTCTGTCTTCAGGGAGTTAAAATGATTATTTAATGCATCGTGAGGGTTTAAAGGGTTAAAAATGACGATAGTCGCCCTTAGCGATTAAAGGGTTAAGGTCTCCTGTTCAAGGTGAACATCACATTTTATAACTATCCCCATAAATCACTGCTCTGATCTACAAAACCAAAAGGCAGTATCTGCTTACTTTACAAGTAAGCAGATACTGCCTTTTGGCTTTGCACGGCAGTGTTGACTTGATGCCACGTAGCTTCAACCTAGTGCTGGTTTAAACCAACACGAGTTGTTGGGTTAATGACGAGCCAACGTCGCAAACGGTGGGCCAACAATAAACCAACATTTGGTTATTATGTCTCGAATATGCCGGGCATGTACATGTAGCATCAAGTGTCTAATCACCAACGCTATGACCGGGTGTGTTGGTCTGATATTGGGACAACGTTGCAGACGGTGGGCCAACAGTAAACAAACCCTGGACTCACGCCGATTGTATGTTGGACATATAAAACTAGACGATTGACAAACAACGACAGGTTCATCAAGTGAACAACCCTATAAATAACATTCTGAGCGCCAGGGGAGGGCATCTAAAATTGGCGCCGCTCCATTTTTCGTGAAGCTGGAAAACACAATTTCCAGCTTCAAATGATGAAAAATATGTTTATTTATGAAAAAATAATATATTTCGAATTGAATTATAAATGTACTTGATAGACTGAACATTTAACGCTAGATATTTTATAAATTTCCATCACATTTTATAATTTGGTGTGAAAGCTGCTGTAAAAATGTTGATCTAGATCTGGTAGATAGTATGGTGTTCTATGAATATGCTGTATCATGAATATACCTAGCCCCAGTCATAACTGCGGTGTTTTTTTCAGGGGGGGGGGGGGGGAGACAAATTTGAACCAAAATGTGTCAACTGTACAAATGCAAGTGCCATTATTCCATTAATGTAAATACTGGGTGAAAATAGTCTTAGAATTACTTACTTAGGAAGGTCACATATTTTAAAATGTTCCTGGCGCGACGGGGTTAAACCAGTGTGATGGCAGACGAAACGGGCAACGGGCGGGGCCTCAGCATGCTCCCCCCCCCCCCCTCCCACACACATCACTAAAAATTTCCTGGAATAAACCCTGACTGCGGTGATAGTTTGATGCCATCGTGGGCCAGCGTCGCGGATGATTGGCCCCTATTAAACCAACACCACGTCAGTTGTCGCCAGGATTATGAGATGTCTATAATATAAAACTGCTCGAGACAAGTGCTGATTCAGCAACTACGAATTTCAAGTGCTGTGTATCTATTTGAGGCTAAATATAGTGGTCATCACATCACAAAGTGCTGTTTCTATTTTAGGATTCTAAATATAGAGTCAGTATCTATATAATTCGGGGGGGGGTGTGTACAATGTAACATTACATGTACATTTTAACGGATAGAAGTGCAAAAATGTAACATTTAAGACAGGAGTTATGGCATCGAAAGCCGAAGTAAAATATCACAATATTTTTTTATAAATATACCGTACTCGACAGTTAGGAGGTTGCATCTATTTCAATGGCTTCAGGACATACTTATAAATACACTTCTATGATATGGAGTCCTGTCTGCGTCTGTCCACTAAACTATCATAAATAGACTCATTATGTTATGTATGTATGCCTACATCCATTTATGAGGGGGAACGTTTATAACACTCGCCCACGGTCGAGTCGAGTCCAAAATGAATGAATATACATATATATATAATAAAGATATAATATATACGTTATATACATGATATATAATACGTCATATTATGTTTGTATATGCATGTATATGATGTAATATGTAGGTCTACAATATACGATAAGTAATCTGACTCATGGTTACCGTAAATTATGTGTAAACTAATTTGAAATTTAACATTGTCCAAAACAAACACACCCAGTTAAAACACAAAACGTGAATCATCCCATACTGCTTTAATGCTGGGACAATGTCGTAAACGGTGGACCAACATTTAGGCAACGCTAAACAAACACCCTTATGTATCATCATGTGTAAGAACTTATATTATATAGATAATAGTTTTTGGTAATAACTTCCTGAGTTACTACTAGTACTTAGCATGCTTAGTAACCTGGTAACACTGATACAGTCATGTCGAAGCGAAAAGTGAGTGTTCGTGCCTTATCATGTTTGAACATGACGATTTCGTCATCATTTCAGCCACTGCAGGTGATGGTCTCCAAATCAAACATAGACTATTATACAATCTAGCATAAATTCAACCTATTACCGAAAATTTCGTCATATTTGCATAGTTGTGAATTACACAATTTGGTAAAATATCTGAGAGCGATATCTCAATTTTAAGCTCGGTCCTGCTTTTATTTCATGTTGATGGCTGGTGGAATTTTACCCTACAACCGCGAAATTAAATAATCTACATTTCCATCCACTTGAAGTTGTCTCGCCACTGCGACCCACAATTTCAAGTGGATGAAAATTACCTATATTTCTTCCATTTGAGATAAACCTCTGCAAATCTTGATGTTTAAACCTTTCAAGCCTGAGTTTATCATTGTCATCTTCATCCACTACAAGCCGCGAATTGCTGTCGCAATTCTCGACTTGTAGTGGATGAAGATGATTTGGTGTGGTTTAAAAATTGAAGAAAATTGCCATGTACAGTGTATTGGCAAGTTCGTTTCATGGAAATTTTCGTTCTACAAACCTTGGTTGTTAGAAAATTAGGTCTGTTTTCAGGGCTTAAAGGGTTAAACATTCATTTCATTACCGATCAAAGTGATTTGATCGGCTGATAAAACGCCAATAGTCGTGCTTAGAGCTCAACGGGTTAATTTAACACTTTCAAGCCTGAATTTACTATAGTCATTTTCACCCACTACAAGTCGCGAGTTGCTGTCGCAATTCTCGACTTGTAGTGGATAAAGATGAGTTGAAGTGGGTTAAAATTGAAGAAAATTGCAATGTATTGATAAAAAAGTTTCATGGAAATTTCCAGTCTGAAACCCCTAGTGGTAGTAAAATTAAGTCTGTTTGCAGGGATGTAAAATGATGCTTTAATGCATCGTGAGGGCTTAAAGTGTCGTATATGATACTACATCAAGAGGGTATCAGGTACACATTCCATTTGGAATATGAACGTATCACGCATTCCGAACGAGCTGCCAGCTGTACGTAGATATCACCAGTATATAATTATAATCCTCCTGTTGGAATCAAAAGGTCATATCTGCTACTAGCAGATATGACATTTTGATTTCAACAGGCCAATTCACAAAACTAAATACATAGGTTTAAGAGTCACGCTGGTATTCTCGTACAAGTTACGATATCGTTACGTAGGCTTCGGATTGGTCGAGATGTTCATCTCGACCAATCCGAAGCCTACGATATATCGTAACTTGTACGAGAATACAGGCTCAGTGAGCTATAATCAATCAGACGGCTGCCAGCTGGGGATATTTTATCTTCCGGTTTGCAATTTTTATCACATTAGATTACGTCATGTTGACGCACTGACATCGATCCGATAATTATTTTTGTCTCAAATATATTCCGACTTTGTTTCTATAACTGAAGTTAGAACTTTAGCAGTATTTGGATTTACCGATTATAATATGAATTATGAATAATTCGTATATCATATAATCTGTTAATTCCATATCTTCAATTTTATATACGGTGCTAGTAATCGCATGGACTGACCAGTTTTCATTATGATTATTATCACGATTATTCTGACTGATTTATTTATAAACTGTACAATAATACGTGGCAGTACGCATTATTATGCCAATGTGTCATTATCGTTAACGAAAAATAAAATCTATACAAAATAAAAATCTATAGATAAATGTCAGGGAAATTTGTGAAAATTTAATAGTTCTAACCAAAAAAATGTGATTATGTCTTACAATGCTTACTAATTGCTCACATTGATTTCACTCTCGCCATATGTTGAGCATGTGCAAAAACCTTGTCGCGACGAACTAATCCCGTTAAAAACTTGTCCCTAGGCTGTTCACTTGCCATAAAATCATCTGTAGATTTCTTTGTATTCACACTACAGTCGTCTTTTAAAAAAGACCTCCATACTGATTCAGACTTCCTAAAGAGACTAGATTCAGACTAAAGTAACCCTTGAAATGTTACAGCGCTGAATTATAAGATCAAAGTAATCTTTTACCCACTTGAAGTTGTGTCTCGCTGCCGCGACCCACAACTTTAAGTGGATGAAAAAATATTTAAACATACACAATTTGAATCGATACACGTATGTAAAAGTAGATCATTTATCCAAATCAAATTTTTCGTTTTTAAAAGGCTAAACTTAAAAGGCTAAAAACACCAGGCTTGAGACGTAGTTAACACTTCAAAGATTGAAATTAAGATCTTGGAAGATGAAAAGAATCAGACAAAGGAACTTTTTTATTGGACAAACATCAAACCAACAATGGGTCAGTCGGACTCGGTGTATCATGCTGACTGGGTCGTTAGTGACAGAGTGGTTTTATATTACTAGTCACATTTTTCTAAAACGATATAAAACGGTATAAAACAAGTCTAACATGTTTGTTAAATGAAAATGAATTAACATGATTATTGTTTGATAATTTTGTCACGGTGTCAATCTACATGAGAAAGTCAGGCAATGTCAATATTTAGACTACCCATATATAATTGTATATATATATGGACGATAATATATAATTATATAATAAATAGGGGTGGTCCGTGGACATAATGAGTTTTGAATAGCCTCAGTATTTTATACCTTATCTATGAATGCTATCAATAGGGGATTTCAACTCTTTAATTTACCAACATTGATCATTTTACAAATTCTACCAACTTTAATTTACCACTACTTTTATGAATTACATACTATACTGTATGTACGAGGTTTACAGCAGGTGAACAGTGATTAGGTGATCAGTCATCAAATGACACTTAGTGTTTAAAGGGTTTACATAATCGGCGATAGCGGTCACAGTTTTAATTGTACGCATACGTCCACGGTTCAAATGTATACAATTATAAATATGAAAGGTAAAGTGTGGAATGCGGGCGCATTCTCTTCCATTCCTGAGCAGCATAAGCATTGGCCCAGTGCCGGATCAATAGTGGGACTACTTCGCAAAGGTCGACCCAACATATATTTTGGCTTTTGATTAACGTTTCATGTTGTATGGTTATTAAAGGTGATCTATCACCCCTTATATGGTATGAATAATTATGTCCTTATATGGGGTGATTGGCTATCATGTGACCCTCTTGTGGCAACTTTGACTTATTTGTCACAAATGTATTCATACTATATAAGGGGTGATAGATCACCTTTAAACTTTAACGTATACATTGTGGAGTCAGCAAAGTACATTGATATATATTTAACCGTGGGCTCACGTATATAATGTTCCCAAAAAAATTCGAACGTACTGCAATCAAATGGTTATTGGGACGAATGCGTTGAAATTGACGTGAAATAAGCCATTTTTTAAATTAAATACAAGACTGACGACGTTGGCTAAATTGATTACATAACTATATTGACCAAGTTAACTTTTTGTTACAAAGTTATCATGGTTATCTTGTTTGATTTTTTACCCAATTGAAGTTGTGTCTGGATCTCAATGGGGTAAATTTACCCACATTTGTTTAATTTCAGAGCGAAACATTTTTTTTGCTTAAACACACATTTCTTTCCCACTAACAGTGATTTAGTCTGTCAATAAAACAGATTTAAAACGACTACAGTCATCACGGCGTCATCTCTAGCGCTTCAAACCCTTTAAGCCCTCACGATGCGTTAAAGCATCATTTCACATCCCTGAAAACAGATTTAATTTTCCTACAACCAAGGAATTTCGAACGAAAATTTCCATGAAACTCTTCACCAATACATGGCAATTTTCTTTAATTTTCCACCCACATCAACATGATCAAGTCATCTTCATCCACTGCAAGTCGAGAATTGCGACAGCAATTCGCGGCTTGTAGTGGATGAAGATGACAATGGTAAATTCAGGCTTGAAAGGGTTAAACATGTTAACCCTTGTCCTGCTGAATTGTTTCAATTGTATTTTTTGTCATTTGAAGCTGGAATTGCTAACGCAATTTCCAGCTTCAAATGACGAAAAATACAGATATTTTTTGAAGATATACATCTTCTAAATTGAGTTATTTGACCAACTGAACATCTACCACAAACTGTATTGTCCATTTCAGTGACATATTATTTGGCTTAAAATATGCTTAAAACCGTATATATCCGGGTCTAGCAGGACAAGGGTTAAAGGCTTTACATGTTTATTATCAACAGTCACTAAAGTGGTACGAGACACGTAACGGTGCCTAGAATGTGTGAGAAGGTTCGCCTGGTACAGTTGACTGTTGTCATGCTAGACTCCGGCAATTATTTTATAGTTATCTGGTTATTCGAAACATTTTATTATCGGATGAATCACAACAATCACTACAAGTACAAAGCAAGCAAACACGGAATGTTAATAGCCCAAGGTCGTATTAAAGTTGGGCTAACGTCGTAGCCGTTGGGCCATCATTAATCTAACATTGCTTTAGTTTGCGGACAATATATTGATTTGTCAAGGTAACCTTTTCATCGCTACTGGGCGTAAATATACTTAAATTAATTGTTAATTTCATCGTACTGGTTTAAATCCACTCCAGACTCCTATCGCTATCACTCTTAATTATTTTAATTAAACTTAAGCACCATCCCTCTACTTTTCTGAGCAGACCTAATCAGCCTGATACAGATAGTGATCAATACCAATATTAATAATGACTTTTTCCTCTGCGTTGAAAATAAACAGAATCTTCTGCAGCAGCATCAACTGTTTTAAACCGTTTAATCTGTTTTGATGGTAGGTCCTAATCACTGTCATTAAGAATAAAATGAGTAATTCAATATCAAGATTAGGAAATGTTTATTCTCAAATGACACAAATTGGTATAATTTTCAGCCACTTGAAGTTGTTGGTCGCGGTAGCGAGACACAACTTCAAATGAGTGAAAACTTTAATACCGCCCACCGTGGGCAGAACCCTGATTATAATCAGGGTTCTGCCCACGGTGGGCGGCGCTGGGCGGCCTCACCCAGCACTCTGACATGCCGCCCACCACAACAGTTGGAAAAAACTGAGTATTTTGAGTATGAAAAGATGGCTGTAGTGCCAAGACTGCCCACCACTGCCCACTGTCTGGGCAGGACCCTGTATAATGTAGGCTAACGGTTTATGGGCTAAAATGTTTATTCCATCATCCAAAAATCGTTTTCCCATAATATTTAAAAAAATAATAATTTGATGGCTGGCACTATATACGTGACTTGGGAAGTGCGTGTCCACAATAAGTTTTAGCGAAACACCATAATAATGTCCATCCTAGGGCCTATAAAAATATATTTCAATAGATAAATAAAATATTAAGTTGGCAATCTATAGCACACGAGGGGTTTCCGTGGAGCTGAGAATGACAACGAGGTGCAGTAAAAGGGAGAAAGGAGTCGACGTTGAAATCCACTCTTGGTAATGACCGTCGTGTACGTATGCCTAGGTACAGAGGCCCCATTATACACTGTGTTGGAATGTGTGGTATGTCGCATCAGAATGACACACGTGTGAGTTGTATACATTCATTGGCTGACTGCAGAATGACGAGTGTACAGATAAACAGCCGTCTGCCAAGTACCATGAGTACCACATCTATCTCCATTATACTGATGGTCTGTACGCCTGCCAATGTAAATGTATACATGTACAGGGTCTGCAGTCTGTACGTGACAATGGGTCTGAGAAATGAATACACCCAACAAACATCATGGTAAATTCAACCAATGCTAGGTTAATGTTGGGCCAGCGGCGCAGACGGTGGCCCAACATTAACACAGCATTGGTTGAATGTACCATATTTATTGAGCATATGTACCTGAAGTCTATACGCGACTATGGGTCTGAGTATGATGGCTGCAATTTCAGCATCTTCATCTATCAAGTTATCTGGTACCGGCTTACTCAGACCAGTGGTCTGACTGTCAGACCGGATGCGGCAAGATGCATTTCAGGTACTATCCCAGCAAACACGAAACGTTGACCCAATGTTGGTATAATGTTGGACGAGCGTTGTAGACGGTGAGACAACATTAAGCCAGCATTCGTTCAACGCCTTGTGTTGGCTGGGATAGTAAATAAAAATACTTAGAATGTACCCAGCCAACAAAATGCGTTGACCCGATGTTGGTTTGATGTTGTCCAGCGTCTGCGACGCTGGGTCAACGTCTTCTGTTCTGATATGGATAGGTTTCGCATCCCTCAGGAAATCGGGGGCGGATCCAGAGGGCGGGTCCAGAGGGCGGGTGAGCGGGATCGTGATCTTTTTTCAAAAATTCTGAATACACCCCTGGTAATCATCATGTGCTATACATTTTAATAAAATCTACTAACGGTACTTTAACAGCAAACACAAAAGATCGACATCTTGGAGGCTCCCCACAATACAGAATCTTCACAGTGCAACCGCTATTAGTATTATACCCATGATGCCAGGGCCCATGGCCTACCTCGAAGAAGAAATTCGCTAATCAAATTATCATTTTAAACAAAATTTTCCCAGGATGTCTATAATTTGATTTGCAAAGCTTTTACGATCCGAGTCAAATTAAATCAATTAATGTATTATAACTGTGTTTATGCAATCACGTAGCTCCAATTTAGACATGATATCATGATAATACTTGATTAAAACGTAATTATTAGAGCTGTCGTTAGCCTAAAGAGAATCTGATTACAATTCTGGTATTAAACTATTTAATTCAAGAATAATGATAAGCTTGGAATGGCAATTAGATCTATCACAGGCATTCCTACAGTACTGTTCCCAGGTATCTATTCTACCGCTGTCCCTCCAGGTAACGTCCTGGTGGCAAACTAGACTTTACAAGCCTACAGCCTTTGTATTGATTTCCCTTCAAGGAGAAGAGTTGAGCAGCAAGGATTGAAGAGAAAGCTGCTGGGAATATCCTGTCCAGGTTTGCTGCAAATATTTCTGGCCCAGGAAAAGAATAATAGTGGGTTTGTCTGCTATTAGAAGAGTAAACCCTTCAAAACAATGAAATGTTTTAATATCAACTATGGAGACTAACTGACCAACTGTTTTTTTTTCATTTGAAATCATCAGAAATGTCTCAGCTACATTGTAGCGCTTTTTGCTTTGTTTAATACTACTGAAAAAAATTATAATGGCTGCTATGCATTTAGACCCGGTCTACACACATAGCAACATGTTATAATTTTTTTAATTCTTTCAATTCAGTGCCAGTTAACCTTTTGCCAGATAACCACAACTAATCTATTTTTTTACCCTTTTCATTGGCAAATTAACCCTTTCAAGTCTGAATTTACCATTGTCATCTTCATCCACTACAAGCCACGAATTGCTGTCGCAATTCTCAACTTGTAGTGGATGAAGATGATCTGATGTGGTTTAAAAATTCAAGAAAATTGCCATGTTCTGGTCAACCAGTTTCATGTAAATTTCCATTCCAAAACCCTTTGTTGAAGGAAAATTAAGTCTGTTTTCAGGGATGTAAAATGATGCTTTAATGCATCGTCATGGCTTAAAGTATGTAGCTTGAGAATGGAATTTGTGTTCAGCACTAATCACAGATTCCTGGTCTAAAATAAAACAAAATTTACTATTTTTTGCCCATTTGAAGTTGTGGGTCGCGGAAGTGAGACACAACTTCAATTTTTTGCTATTTTAAATAACATGGCTTTTGAAAGCCTTGCTAAGAGTTCCCTACAGATCCTATCAATGAATAATCTCATTTTCACCCTTTTCATTAGCAGATCAAAAAGCATAGGCCTATATTGAGAATGGAATTAGGGTTTTTGTCAATTGCAAACACATCAAATTTATTTGAATAGTCAATACACTGACTATTTTGAAAATATACATGACACATTTATTGAATTAAATTGACATTCCCACTCCACTCTTATTCTCCAATCTCATACCATCACAATTGAGACGAATAGCTTCACTTAATATGTCACTGTCTACTTCGCAAAAAATAAGCAGATACATTACACTGTACGGGTACTCACGCAGTAATTGATGTGAAGATAATGAATGTTGCGAAATGCAGTAGATTACATTGCCGGATACTTTTTTCTCATAAATATTTACCAAGTGAAAATAATTACATTTCTTTTTTTACAAAGATTTACATTGGCTCATTAAAGTTAAAACACTGTCCAGCTTATTCAATCACACAATAATTTTATTTTATAATTTAAAAGTTGAACTGATCTAGAAATTATACAGATACCAGAGACATTTCTAATTAATATGATTTAAACTACCGGTACCATAACAAGTCATAGTATCATGTAATTGCAAAATCTCATGTAGAAGTGAGCAGTAAATTACCCCCGTAATTGATTTCTAACATTTTCACTGGCCAGAATCGTGTCTACTGGCACACTGAAAAGGTAATTTCAGCACAGAGAATATTTTGTTTGAAAATTATTGATTAGCGATTTTCTCCTTTCTTTAAACATGATGACTATCATTCATTGATCAACAGTGATCAATGTGTAAATATGTCGCAAATTAAATTTAAATTTGATGAGCAAAAAGGCAGTCCTGATTGAGACACTGTACAAAATATTCCCTGGTCTACAATGTAGGTAGCCTTTGTAAAGAGTGATGTGTAGGCTAGCTCTAGGTAAAATATAAATCTTTTTAAATTTTAAACGAAAAGAAAGTAATTATTTTATCATGTGATCAGTAAAATGATAAACTTACGTCATTTTAACCCTTTTGTAAAATGCTAAAAAAATCTATTTAAATTTTCACCCACTTCCAAGTTATGTCTCGCAACACACAACTTGAGCATGTTCAGGTGAGTGAAAAATACCTATATGTGTTAGATTTAATAGGGACTAAAATTGTTGCAAATCTTGATGTTTAAATGTTCACTCATTTTTTTCTCAATTTAACAGTGATTTGATCATCATCGGCTAATAAAACTAATTAAAAACAACTAAACTGTAGTTCTGTTTAGCATTTTGAGGTTTAATGTCATTTTTTATTACTTGATGACAGAATCAGTAAAAATTCTCCACCCAGCAGACACGAGATCTCCACCCAATGTTGGGTTAATGTTGGCCCACTGTCTTCAACAACATGGGATTGGGGTAGAGGTCTTGTGCTTGCTGGGCATCAGGGTTCCGGATACCCGGTTGCCCACTCTTAGCTAACATGTCCATGCACTCTTGGCTGAACAAACAAACATACCAACCCTTAAACTGCTAAGCACGACTACAGTCGTTTTAAATCTAGACATTTTATCAACCAATTAAATCCCAGTTATTGGAAATGAAATGGGTGTTCAGGGAATGATTTGTCTGGTGTAGCGGATCATTTTTCTACACAATTGAGGTCAAATGCTACACAATATTATGTTGGTGTAGCAGTTTTTAACATGTAGAACAGGACATCGGCACACGCACGGCTGCTTAATTGCTATACAATTTTTCTGGAACAAATTATTCTCTGGTGTTTCAATCAAGAATTAGATTTGCAAATACTTGATCTCAAGTTATTTTCAGCCACTTGAAGTTGTGGTTCGCGGTAGGCAGACACAATTTCTAAGTGGGAAAGAATTTAAATTATTTAATTCAGCCGTTTTAATTACAGTCCAAACTTTGGACATGTAAAAAATATTGTGCCTATATTTTTACTTCACCGATAAATAAAATAGCAGCACTAAACATGTTATTTAATCGATATAATAATATTATGTAATCAATGCAACTTGAGGAGTGATTAATACGATATCAACATTCATGCTCAAATCCTGTATACCTTTTTCAGCATTCACGATAAGGTGTGAAAGCAGGACAACCATTGTTCACTATAGAGATGTGGTTGTCTGCCATTGACTTAGGTTGTCCGCAAAAAAAATCATAGCCGTTGCCATACATTTGATCTGACATGTCACATCATGACAACGGCTCTGTATACAATAATATTAAAAGTGTCCTAGATTAACACTGTTTTAACCCTTTCAATTGGGGACCGTCTTTATACGTTCTGTTGTATAATGACGGTCCCCAAGCTGAAAGGTATTCAAATAAAGTGGAAAGAGCTAACTTAACTAAGACATTCACAATGATTTCAAATTACAATTTAAACCTTTTAGTCTCCATAATTTATACAAAAATATTTCAGGGTTGCAACACATGTCCTATATAGGTCCTATATAAAAAAGATTGTGGAAACTATCATTGAACAAAATGAAGCACTACACAATGCAGTGTGCCAACGACTGCATAAAAATATATAATAAACATAATATACCTAAAAATGTCAAATAAATTAATTCGAGTTCGAGTCTGCATTTTGTAGTATGCTCTAACCCTTACAGCGCAGGGATCGACAATAACCCTTTAAACCCTCACGATGCATATAAACATCATTTTACATCCCTGAAAACAGACTTAATTTTCATACAACCAAGGGTTTTAGAAAGAAAATTTCCATGAAACTGGCTTACCAATAGATAGTAATTTTCTATAATTTTTAAACGACATCAAATCATCTTCATCCACTACAAGTCGAGAATTGCGACAGTGGATGAAGATGACTTTGGTAAATGCAGGCTTGAAAGGGTTAAATAGTCGTCAGAATCTGACGACTAAAGTCGATCCCCGCGCTGTAAGAGTAAACATATTTCTAATGGCCATAGACCCATAACATAGGTATTCAAATAAATAGGAAAGAGCTAAGTAAAGGGACATTTATGATGATTTCAAATTGACAAAAACCCTTTGTGATGTTTTTTACAAATTAATTCAGCGCTTTAAAAAGGGTAACTAGGTAAATTGAAAGGTTGTCTGGCGAAGAACCCTACAAGCTAAATATAGTTATATGTGCAAGACTTTGGTTGTCCCGGAGGCACTGAACACACTTTCAAACGCTGTTCATTTATATTGTCATGATTACCAGGGAAAATTCTGAATTTCCATGCAGCTTAGCATAGCGAAAAGCTCATAATGCAATACTGGCCATTTGCTATTGAAATTTGAATTCGATTAAAAATACATAGCAAAATATTGTAAACATCAAAAACAATTATAAATCAGGAAATAATTTGCTTCAGAAAAATTGTGTAGTGCTCAGTATACAGGCATGTGCCAAGCTACTATCTTCCATACAAAAAACTGCTCCACCAACATATTTTTATAGTGTAGCACTTGCCCTAATTGTGTAGCAAACTGCACCGCTACACCAGCCAAAATATTCCCTGAATAAATAAGGATGAATTAGGGTCCAGGGGAATATTTATAATCTCCAGTTTAACCCTTAACCCTTTCACCACTGAAGCCCGTTTTATGTGCTGAATGCTATGGCATTCAGCACACAAAAACGGTCTTCAGTGGTGAAAGGGTTAAGTACAGTGGTGTAAATTGATTTGCATAAACCAAGAAAACCAAAGGGTTTTTTTCAATTTGAAATCATCATGAATGTCTTAGTTAGCTTTTTCTGCTTCATTTGAATGTACATACCTATGTTCAGATGGTATGGGTCTACGAGTATGGCCATTATGAACTTACACGATAGAAATTAAAATAGGCCCATCCCTGGGGTAGGCCACTGTATATTATGTAGGCCAACATATATACCAGAACAGAGTGGCTATTTGTACGGCAAAGTTATTTGCGATACAAACATAAAAAAAATAACTACCTAGGGATAGGATAGGTATCATGATTTCTATTGAATATAGACTATATATAATAGTCTAATAGTAGGCCTAATACTATTAATTGATAATAAGCATAATAAATGTAATATCCTAGGCCCACAGCTGGTCATTGACCCTAATCACATTAGGCTAATGAATGTGCTTATTAAACATGTAAATAAAACAGTCATTACAATTCACAAATCAAATTTAATACAACCATAAACACTCATTTTTTTGGATTGAATGACATTCTCATCTTTATCACGTCTAGACCTATTTGACAAGACGTGGTAGTTGCCAACATGCATGATGTCCCAGTGAACCCCTTGGGCCTCCAAATGTCACCACAATACAGTCAGTTAAGTTTGACAGGTGCCATGAAGTGTACACATAAAAAGGGAGGGGTGCACACCGCCTACAGCAACAGCCAGACGATTGCCGATTCAAAATGGCGGAATTTGTCCCACAGACCGCCACCCGCACCGCTGTATTGCCACCTTCCCCGCCCAGATTCACACAAAATCTGTACTGCACACAGTTAAAACTCACCATTTCTGCTTAGATCCAATTCCACCAGGTTCATAAAATTGGCAATATCGGGGGGTAATCGCATGATTTCATTGTCGCTGAGGTTCAACTTCCGCAGTTGAAGGAGGCGAAAGAAACCCTGAAATCAAAAATAATCCATCTGAGTTTGCACATCCTGAGGCCATTTCTAGACATTCCTGACAGAGGTATCTATCTGAAATTGCACACTTATACCATACATACCCGTGGAAGTTCTCTAATTTGGTTGGCATCGAGTAATAATTCCTCTAGGCTGCGCGTATACCGTAAAATATCATCCGGTATGGCCATCAAACTGCAGTGTCGCTTGTCAATACTTTCCACATGTCTGTTACAAGCCTTCCAGAACGGTAAGCACTTAAACATGGTGCTTGCCGATACTCCCACATAAGCTCACAATGCTGCAGATCCTAATCCCACTGCCTGGAAATAGCAGGACAAGGGCATCTGGGCTAAAATGCTAAAAACGTGGACGTAGATCCAGATACTGTAAGAAGTTTGAACACAAAACCTGAGACTCGTGACGTCAGAAATTAACCAGCAGGCATCTGGGCAAGCACCTGTCACTACCGCCACCTAGCGCCGACAAAAGATACGGCGGACAAAATACCGGAAAACATTCTGATAATTCACCAAACAACCAGCTCTGCATCCCAACCATTACGATACGTAGGTCCTAAATCAATGCTGGTCTAATAGTGGGCCAGTGTCGCAGGCGGTGAGCCAGAATTAAAACAACATTGAACGACCGTCAATCGTCTCATTTTTGCACGGTAATCAAAAATACCGGAAAATTCATCCCTGAAAACAACATCAATTGGCGAGGCGTTGACTCCCCGGGTTGACTCAATGTTGGCCTGATGGTGGGCGAGCGTCACCGACTGTTAGTTTGACGAGTTAAACAAGATCAATCTCAGTAACGTAGTGTGCCCTATATCGCTCATATCCCTAATTCGGTCATAGTAACTTTGGGATCCCCTTACCACAAGCTTGGCACCTTTAGGAGACAGAGAAACAACAAAACGAAAACAAAGACCATATTACAGCATAATGCAGACATTTAAAGCTTTTTTTTACATTTTATTTAATAGAAATAGCCATTAGAAAATGGGGCGTACCAAATCGTATACCTGGCATGTGTACTATATTAAAATATTGTACCCATGCACGCCTTAGAAAAATACTTTGCGATCGATATTACACCTCAATATGAACGCTAATTAGTTCTCAATAGATCGCCAGAAGGCCTACTAGCGCCGTGAAGCCGGGATAAGTCATTTTATTCGCTTAAAACGCTGCTGCAAAATATGACTGAATTGGGACCCGATAAAAGCTTGTTTTGACCGAATTGGGTCACCATAATTACTCAAAGGTCTCTTAATCGGTCACAGCGGCCTAATTCAGTCATATGATGTCCTAATTCAGTCACACCCTATAACCAAATAAATCAAGTAGGCCTAGGCCTACACAATTACTTCTATGGATACGTAGATATTCATCTTCACACGTGTGACGTCGGAATTATGGGAAGATGTAAGTCGCAATTTCAAAGAATATATCAAATTAGGATGATAATGGGAGACAAGTCAGTGTGTCAGCAAAACTAGGATTCCAGCTCTGTTTCGGGGTTTTTAGGTCACCTTTGGGCACATATAGGCTAAACTGGGTCAAGACAGGATAACCTCCTGAGGATGCATGGTGAGATGAATGAGATGACATTGCCCTCAAGACACAGGATTCGAAAAGTCTGAGGCCGAGCTTGCTACCTATCGGTCGTGGAGGCTCCCCACAATATTGAATCTTTACGAGTGCGCGAGAAAGAACCATTTTTTTTCTTTGAAACTTGAAGGCCCGAATTGGGTTTGAACCTGCGATCTCCGATTTTCCAAGCAGGCAGCTTTAACCACTGCACCAGGGCCCCCGCATCTGTCGTTGAAGGAGTAATTCAGAAAGTTCAGTTTGAATGCAATTGATCAGCAACTAATACATACTAAAGCTCCACAAACATCAGCTTCAAACCGGTTACACGAACTTTGTAGCCTACCTGAGTATCAGTTTAACAAAGGAGGTTATAAAGACCTCTTTGGTTTAACAGACAGCGGACTGAATGACATGGAATCGGTGTTTTTTTTAATCTCATATGCCTACTTATGTGGTATCCCCGTCTGTCATCCCTGATTGTTCAGTAGTTGTAGCTGTTGGAATATCAAATATTTCGTGTAGACGTTGTCCGCCAATTGCACAGAGGCCTTAGATAAAAAAATATACTTTTCTGATGATAGACGCGAAAAGTCGTGCTGATGATAACTGGGCCTACCCAGTGTAGGCCTACGCAACATGGAGCTTTCTCAAATAGTCCATAGACCATAAGGTTAATCAGTAGGCCCCTACCAAAAAATTGAAAATTTTTTACTCATAATGAGTAGGCCTATGTGTATTGTGATACATTTTCAGTATGATAAACATTCCAGATGAGTAGCTTAACTAAGATGGCGGTAAATTTCAAAATGACGCGAATTTAGGCTAAATTGCACGTGTGTGTGCATGCTTGAAGAGCTAATCGTACAAATCAAATGTATATATACATACTTAATAGTGTATTAGAAGCAGGAGAACACTGGGCCTATGTTAATACCCAATGCCGCTTACAGCCATCATATTATAGCTGACCTCGAAATCAGTAAATCTTGCTGACTCTGTTCACTTACTAGACAACCTGTCGATCACAATATATTCGATCCCAGCTGACAAGTATCACGTCCCCTTATCGTTTTTTTCTAGCCCGCTAATTGATGCTTTGTTTGATGATGGGCCTAATCAGGTGAAATCAATGAACCATTTAACCGCCAGTGCCGAACATATTCGGATTTTTGTTTTTTATTAGCACATGAATTAACCAATTTTAAATAAGTTAAAGATAAAATGTGACATCAACCAGCAACATTTGAAAAGAGTTGACCTCCATTTTGTCGAATCTGAATAATTTTCACTCACTTGAAGTTGTTGATCGCGTCAGCGGGACACAACTTCAAGTGGGTGAAAATTCCAATTGAATAATATGGTGGTTAAAGGGTTAAGTTAATAAAAAAATAAATGCCTATCGCCTATCCTCTGGGCCAAGGCCTGAATGTTTGTGCAAAATATGAATTTGATCCATCAATGACAAGGTGGTCTGTATAACCATGAAAAAAACCCCATAAATACATGCTTGGTTATTGTGGTGTAACAAATGACAAGATACACTTTGGTGTTCCAGTTTCAAAGAAGCAAAATATGTTTTCATTGCGACTCATAAAGATGCAGTGCTGTGTGTTTGTGTGTGTGGGGGGGGGGGGCGGGGGGGGGGAGTTGGGGGGGGGGCGTGACCGAGACCTGGCGTGTTCGCCTCAGATCGCCAGGGCTCTAATTCCGAACCCTGTGCCTGATAGGGCAGTGTCATCTGATTCATCTCACCATCCTGTTGCCAATTCTCACCAGGGTTTGACTTTGAGCCAGGGACACAACTTAATTCTGCAGAGATTCAACTGCAATACGAGAAATACGTTATAAGTAGGCCTATATAATAGTCCAATCAAATGATTAGGTCTACTGTGAGATATGACAAATACATGCATTATCATCTGTGTCCAATTCTTCTTATTATGGAGAAGTAACATTGAACTTATAGACCAGTCTATGCATGGTTTTGTTCTTTTAGTTGTACCCCAGTTGCCTCTACCTCTGTAATTGGCCTGGTGCTTTTCTGGGCACAGATGTGTTGCGCTGCTCGTACACAGTGGACTACTTACTCCTTTAAGTTCGACTTCCAGTAGAAGAAAATTATGAAATTCTAAAGCAGGGGAAATATGGATTCAATTCCAGTCCTGCTTACGTTGGACACGACAGCATTGTAGGCCTACAGTAGTTGTACTTTTAGGGGGCCACAATTCAATCAGCAGGGGGAGGAGGAGCTGGAATATTTTTTAAAATAAATATTTTCAGGCTGTTCGTGAAATAAATCATTGTCTGAAGGACATGTTGTAGAGAAATAAATGTAAAATAAATAATTATATAAACTCCTGAGCAACATTTGATTGGCCTTTAAAGCAATTTTGATTGACTGACCCTTAAATGTGTGCAGCTTCAAAATCAATACTAGGCCTAATATGGCATCTAAATTTGTAGACAGAAAAGTTTTAAGGAAGGTAAATAAATAACTTTATTTGTCTCCACACGCAAATGGAAAGAAAAATTTTGCTTCAGGCAGAGTGTGAAAGTCTAAAAGATTGAAAGTGAAATAAATAAATTTGTCCGAATAAAAAAACTTGATCCATCCCCCCCCCCCGCTAGGAATAAGGAGGTGGCTCCTCTATCGTGTTGATTTATGCTTCAAATATTTGTGCGGCTCATTAACGTATTATTGACCAATAGGTAGCTGGACTATACAAATGTTTGACTGGAATACAATACCTGCATTCATGTTGGATGTTAGGCCCTACTTAAAAATCAATTTTAACAAATTCTGGCAAATGTCCATGGTGCCCCGAGCTCGAGGTACGATGGACATGGGGGTGGGGTACAATGGACATGTCTACAGGCATGTTGGATGGACTAGCTACCTGTGTCAATCAACACATTTTTAATAGTGAAATGAAAAATAAAAAGAGTGATATTTAATTGTGGAAATCTTCATTTTAGGGATAGTGCCATTTATAAAAGATATATATTTTGAAGATGGGGCACCATGGACATTAATGTCAATATTGGGGCACCATGGACATGTCCATTGTAGCCTAAAACTAATCTCCACTAATGATCACCTGTGAGATTGCTTGATGCAAATATGTCGCCAGAATGCGTTAGGCCTATTTGGTGTATTTTTTAAAATACAAAAATACAAAAGCAGGATTAAGGTCCATAATATAGGCTACTAAAACGCACCTCCCCAATCAATTTCCTGGGTACGGGCCTGAACGAGCTCTTATAAATAGCTCATTTGTATGACATGTATGAGGATCGTTAAGATTCAACGAGTGGGTCAGGGCCCCGTTTTATCAAGCTGAAAAGATACTTGGGCCCCGTTTCAACAACATTCTCGCTCAGATATAGCTCATTTGCATATGAGGATCGTTAAGATTCAACGAGTGGTCAGAGTGCTCGTATCCTCCCATATCCTCGTATCCTTCCATACATGTTAAAGAGGGAGTCAAACGATGAAAGTTTTTTTCATTTTCGTAAGCGGCAGGAATTATGTCACGAGAAATCTGGATAATAACGTACCAAAAACGCACCCCTGGGGCGCGTTTTTGGTACGTCATTTTCCAGTTTTCTAGCTCGAGCTCGTATCTTTTCAGCTTGATGAAACGGGGCCCAGCTCGTATTAATAGCTCATTGCATATGAGGATCGATAAAATTCAACGAGTGGGTCAGAGTGCTCGTATCCTCCCTATACATGTTGCAGAGTAGGCCTAAGACATACGAGGAAAGTCAACGAGCTTATTATTTTCTCGTAAGCGGCAGGCAAAGGTCACGAGAATTAATAATAGCTCGTTTGTTTTTTGATGATAAATCGGGGCCCAGGGCCCCGTTTTATGTCATTTGAATATGTTATCATTTGAAAATGTGTTGTCTCAAATTAAACAAATAGAGTACCGGTATTTTTTACCCACTTGAAGTTGTGGGTCGCAGTAGCGAGACACAACATCAAGTGGGTAAAAATTAAATTATGTCACCTCGCGTTTTAGGGGTTGGTAATAATACTGTCAACACATGTGGCATTGAATAAACACCCCTATTGGAGAGGTGAACAGACATTTGTGATGAAAAATATTTTAAAAAATTTGGCCTGATGTTTGATGTGTGTTTTTAGGCTTTTTATTCATCCCTGGTGCAGTGGTTAAAGCTGCCTGCTTAGAAAGTCGCAGATCGCGGGTTTGAACCCCGGTCTGGCATTCAAGTTTCAAAGAAAAAAGTGTTCCTTTCCTGCTCACTCATCACATTATTAAATATAGGCCTATGTAAAAGGTACACACATAAACAAATTCTACATTATTAATATTATTTGAACAACCATGTATTTTAGTTAGGCCTACCCCCCGCCTTTTTTTTTTTAACTGAGGCTCAACTCCCATACTCCTGATACTTCAGCTAGACGTTTTCATTTTTAGCAAATGCCTTTTATTATAAAAACAATGGTTACCAATTTCATTGACATTTATCATTGCCACAGATCCCTTGCTTTACACCACGTGGCGCTGCATATATGGATCACAAGTTCACAACTCTAAAAATTCTATCAAGAGTATCTAGTGCGCAAGAGCCATCTGGTGAATGCTGACTGCGTTAGATTTTTAAATATTATTAAGTAGCATATCAACTCAATGTTGGTAATATAATGAATATTCTGCATCCCAGTGAACACTAAACATTTGTATAACATTTATACAATGTCGGACCTGCGTCGAAGACGTTGGGCCGACGTTTTATAAATGTTATACATATATACTCGTTTATTCATGTCTCACCTCAGTAGGCCCACATACCTACACATACTATTCATATACATGATACGCCACAGTGTGTATGACCTACATACCGAGCCACTCTACATGGAGTTATAAGAGACTCATATAGGCATTATTTTACTAAAATTTAAATAATAATGATAAAAAATAGATATATTTATAAAACAGATAGTGTTATTATCGTACTTGTAGCTAAACATTAAAAAACACGGATCGACGCTGGTTCAATATATAATACCAGGATTTGGCTAAAACTTTTACACAATCATTGCTGGTAAACATGCAAATAATTTAATAAGACATACTCATTAAATTAAAATTAACATTATATTCATTTATTTTTTGAAAGAAATCTCTAGTATAGTGTATATAATGGACATTCAAATGATACGTGTTTTTCATCTTCCACCACATGCATTTCACACAATCGTTCTTCAATACTTAATTTTTCGTATCTACCGGTCTCTAACCTAATAGGTGCTGTACCATACCTAAATTTAACCAAGGTACTTCTATGACCTTTATTAAATACTTTTGTTGCATATAATTCTGTCTCATATCTTTGTTTAAATAATTTATATGTGCGGAGCTTAATATTACCACCAATACCTCTTTTCGCGGACTCTTTGTTAACAACTTTGTCCCATCGATCAATGAAAAACTTGGTACATTTAATTTGAAACAATTTTTTCGAAATGTTAATATATACATTTGTATCCACAAAGCGATGCATTTCTAGGGTGGTTAACATATCTGTAACCTTGTGGTTCCAATTACTGACCCTCTTACAACTCATTGATTCTGACCAGACGTAAATCCGGTTTTTTTCAGCATTTATCGGGCATCTTTATTAACCGTAACTTCAGCCTTAAAATCATATCACCCTTATATAGCCAGGCTTACTAAGTGTTTTAATTAGGTCATTGACAAACAAATTAAAGAGCAGCAGGGACAGAATACACCCCTGTTTGACACCACTGGCTAATTTAAACCAAGATGTAACATGTCCGTTCACGCGGACTGCACACTCAACATGGTTATATAATTGGCGTATCGTATTTAAAATATTACCAGTCATACCAAGATTAGATAATTTTGTCCATAACAGATTCCTATCTATGCGATCATAAGCCTTGCTAAAATCGACAAGCCTTATAAAGGGCTGATTCGAGGCTGTGCTATGGATATTAATGAATGCAGCTGTTCCTCACACCCTCGCCTTTTTAGAAACCCATTTCTGCACATACAGTCATTCTGTTGTTAACCCTTTGACTTCCAGGCCGGGGTGCATGCCAGGATCCAGATATACTGGTGTAGGAGTTCTATTTTTCGTCATTTAAAGCTGGAATTGCTAACGCAATTTCCAGCTTCAAATGACGAAAAATACATAAATGTAGTATATATTTGACGAAAATTTGTGTCATTTTATGGTTACGTTCATTGACGAATGACGACGGAAATTTCCGTCATGTATGGTAGTGAAAAGGTTAAGTATTGAACAATTTATTTTATAAATACATAATGTAAGGGTTATCCCTCTATATGAGAGTGGATCTCTAGGATCACCTCCGCCCTTAGTAACTGGTGTAATGATTCCCTTCAGCCATGATGACGGCACATTGCTACCATTGAAACATTTGTTGAATAAAACGTACAGATATAGCATTTCGTAATACCTCTATGTGCACATTATCATACCAACAGCCTTACCAGATTTAATTGTAGCCATTGCACGATATATTTCCATGACAATGATTGATTGATTCATAGTATTCATACATTTACTGGCAGCAGATAGTGTCGGTGTGAATGGGCTTTGGTTGACATCATCATTACGCACATTATATAGGTTACTGTAGCAGTCTTTACATTTATTCATAACATTTATTATTTTATTTATTAATTTATTCATTCATTATAATTATCAGATACAGTGCCATCTTCACACACCACCAGCCATGGGATACCTTTATATTTTCCTATTACCAACACCAGTTTTACCGAGCACCTTCCAGAAATCTGGGTTATTTGTCTTACATAACTTATATAGTTCATCTTGTTGTGCATGCCAGAATATTCTTTTTTTGCAGCTTTGACACCCCTGTCAAAGTAGGGGTGTCAAAGTCTTTTTTCAACGTTTTAATACTTTGTTTCCCCATTTCTTTCTGTCGATCCGACGGTGCTTGGTGGAATTATCTCTCTGCCTCTCCGGCATAGAGGCAGATACAAATGTTTTGTGTTGACGGGAACGTCTCTCACACAAGAGCTTGCGGGTTCACCCCCCCCCCTCTTGTAAGCATACC